>CAJHNH020002182.1:0-12500 GCA_905116865.2 Candidula unifasciata
GTGCTGGTGACATGCTGCACTGCTGGCAGATGAACCTGATTACCATCGATTCTTTCAGATGAGGAAAACAAAATGTACCGGCGCCTTTATTGTGAGACCTGCTTACAGAATATTTATAACCCGCTGTGGGCTGCACATGTGATCTGTATACAGTGTGCCATTTTTGGGGTGCACAGGTATGTTGCGCCCTCCCCCTCCTCACCCTAACAAGAATAGAGAGTGGGTACTGAAGCCAGCCCGAATAATCTTTTGCACAGCTGAGGCTACCCTCTTCCCCCCCCCCCCCCCCCCTCCCGCTCCCTTTCCCCCTCTTTCCTCAATTAAAATGTGCTAAAAAGCGAAATAGCCCAAAATCATGTAAAAACGTTTTCTTTTTAGTATTTTTGAAAGCGCATTGCAAATGATTTTAGATTTATTAATATTACTTTGCCATTCTTCTTCTTTTTTTTTTTTTTTTAAACTGCATCATCATCATCATCATCATTAGCATTATAATCATCATCATCTTCTTCTTCTTCTTTTTCTTCTTCTTCTTCTTCTTCTTCTTCTTCTTCTTCTTCTTTTTCTTCTTCTTCTTCTTCTTCTTCTTTTTCTTCTTCTTCTTCTTCTTCTTCTTCTTCTTCTTCTTCTTCTTCTTCTTCTTCTTCTTCTTCTTCTTCTTCTTCTTCTTCTTTTTTCTTCTTCTTCTTCTTCTTCTTCTTCTTCTTCTTCTTTCTTCTTCTTCTTCTTCTTCTTCTTCTCTCTTCTTCTTCTTTTCCTTTTGCTTCTTTTTTCTTCTTCTTCTTCTTCTTCTTCTTCTTCTTCTTCTTCTTCTTCTTCTTCTTCTTCTCTTCTTCTTCTTCTTCTTCTTTTTTTTTTTTTTTTCTTCCTTCTTCTTCTTCTTCTTCTTCTTCTTCTTCTTCTTCTTCTTCTTCTTCTTCTTCTTCTTCTTCTTCTTCTTCTTCTTCTTCTTCTTCTTCTTCTTCTTCTTCTTCTTCTTCTTGTTCTTACCCTTCTTCTTCTTCTTCTTTTATTCCTTCCGTTTCGTATGCTTATGTCAGACCGTCAGTTGGTATGCCTCTGTGAATTCGCACGTGACTCGAAGGTCCTTCATGGTTATCCATTACTTGCTATGCACACTTTGCTTCTGTACTAATAATGATAATGCTCGTAATTATTATTATTGTGCACCTGATCTTCTTAAGTGCCACCCCCTCCCCTAGAAAATCAGAAGGCTGCTGACCCCCCCCCCCCCCCCCTTTCCTCCAGTAATTTCTTGCTGGCGGCGCTTCTGTATATCTATTCAGTCCAGTCTGTTTCAGTTAAAAAAGGATGCACAGTTACTACCTCGTTCTATCGTATGCCTTCATCTAACAACCACTGTCTGAAATTAATGATATTTTAAGTGGATGGGCTTTTTTTCGTTCTTTTATTTCTGATGTCTTCTGCGCAGTCAGTCAAACACTCAGGGTTGTGAATAGTTAGTTCATCGACCGATCCTCCTCCCTTCAAATCGGACAGTATCTCCCCTGGCTTTTGGCTATCTGTTTACAATTATTCTTTTGCTACCTGCATAGTGTTCATGACTAGCGACACCTACTTCTTCCCCTGAATCAACTACTCGTCCTGCCTCCCTGAGAGCGGTGAAGACTCCCAACACTAGAAGTTGGAGGTTTGAGGTGTGAGGTGTGTTTGAATAAGGGATCAACACTATGGCACCGGTGGTAACCCATAAGTGCTCCGTTCTTTTCCTAACTCAAGTCTGAGTCCCACAAAGCTTAGCACAGTGCACAGGCTCTGTAGTACCGGCCTGCGTCCTGAAATACTTTGGGTAGATTTTTCAACTCCAAATATTGCCCGGGCAGCGCCGTTACGCTACTCTTTTCGATTTCCAACTGCCAAGGGATTTTTTACGCGCGCAACACTGTACACGTGCGTCCTATTTCACTTCCCAAAGACCAGGGGGAAATTACTAGAAGTCCAAGCCCACGTGAAAAAAATCCAGCCCTTACCAGGGATTGAACCTGGAATGTCTAGCATTTGAGGCGGACACCATGCCTCACGACCACGCAGCCTCCCCAACTTTAGAAACACTTCACAAATGACCGAAATACTTTGGTTCGGGGTGAGCAGTTGTGTTATATTTTTTTTTTTTTTTTTCTAACAAGGGTTATCCCTGGCTATGCGGTAAGGCCGTTATTCTGCGATCTGAAGGTGGGTGGTTCGTTACTCAGACTACATCTTTTCTTTTCACAAGTGCAGTTTTGTAAGATCTTTGTGGATGGTGTTTGGAGCTGCAGAGCTACAGCATACATCATCTGCTACAGATATCAGGTCAAGACATTTTGTGGAAACATGTCTCCCCCCCCCCCCCCCCACCCCAACCACAGAAAGTCTTTCCTGCGTCAATATTGACCGAGATACAAGACTTGAGTCGCATATTGATAATTGGACTAACAGGGTTAAGTCGTCTGCCTCACTATCTAAAGGTCGCTAGTTCGGGTCACTAGAACCCAGTTAAGTAGGAGACTGTTCATCTTCAGGTGGTGAAAGAACTGTACAGATGCAATATTTTCTTTAAGGCAGATATGCGAGCAGTCTATTGAAAATGATAGAAGTCAACACCTGATATATAAAGATCAAGAGAATGCATTCGATAGAGTCAACAGATGCAAATACAAAGACCAAGAAAGAGATGGATGGCTGGTATAGCTGAAACCTGCAAAAAGATGAACCAATCCATCACCCAAGAAACCCAAGAAGAGCAAGACAAATACAGAAACTAACTAAGACAATGTTCTACAGCCGGGTATCAGTGAGAACACAAAGAAGTTTATTAGGACCAGAAGTACTTCTGACATTTGTGCTATTGTACATTGTGGAAGCAAACGAGAATGCGGTCAATATCGAGGCATCTCTCTTTTAATCCATGTTGGCAAAATGTATGTCAAGATAATAGAAACAAGACTGAGACCAGTGATAGAACCACAGCTGGCAGAAGAACAGATGGGATTTAGGAGAAATAGAAGCTGCACAGATGCAATCTTCACACTTAAACAGTTAATAGAAAAGAACATTGAATACAATAAGAACTTATTTGTGGCATTCGTAGACCAGGAGAAGGCATTTGACAGAGTCGACAGATAATTATTATGGAAAGTAATGGCAAGATATGGAGTAAGCGAACACCTCATCGAAGTGTGCAAAAGTTTATACAGGGATTGTAGAAGTGTAGTTAGAATAAATCAGGGAACATCTCATCCTTTCACAGTGACATCTGGAGTAATACAGGGGTGTGTCTTATCACCACTGCTGTTTATCACCTACATCGACAGTATATGCAAGAATGCCAAGCCCATGAATGAAGATCTTAGTAAGATCAACGAATTACTCTTTGCAGATGACCAGGCCTTGATAGCAGATACAGCCATGAAATTGCAACAACATCTAACATCCATGAATGAAGAATGTAAAACAAATAATATGAGAATCAACACTGAAAAGACAGAAGTAATGTCAATAGGTAAAAAGAAGACAGATCTAAACATAGCAATAGAATACAAAGGCATTAAACAGGCATCTGAGTTTAAATATCTGGGAACTACATTTACCGAAGATGGGAAATTGGATAAAGAAATTAACATTAGATGCAGTAAAGCAAACCAAGTATTGGGACAGCTAGCACCCCTCTTACAGCATAAGACAATCCCAATCAGCACAAAGAGACATCTTATTCAAAGCATATTTATTCCAACTCTGTGCTACCAGTGCCAGACATGGTCACTCACAACAAACCATAAAAGAAAATTAGTAACCACGGAAATGAGATGTCTGAGAAGGGCTGTAGGAGTGACCATAAGAGATAAGATCAGGAACGAGATCATAAGAGAACAAGTCGGCACAGAAGCAATTCTGGATTATATACAAAGACAGCAAGTGAAATGGTTTGCCCACTTAGAGAGAATGCCTTGTGACACAATACCATACAAAGCGTACATGGAAAGAGAAGAAGGACGTAGAGCACGGGGTAGACCAAGAACAATATGGAAAGATAACATCAGAGAAACTCTACAACAGCACGATGTGCCTATGGTGGAGGCAGCCAGAAGAGCTAGAAACAGAACCTTATATCTCCCTCGACACCCACAGCGGTAAAAGAGGAAGTGAAGAAGAAGAAGAAGAAGAAGAAGAAGAAGAAGAAGAAGAAGAAGAAGAAGAAGAAAAAAAAAGAAGAAGAAGTACATTAATTGTCTCATATTGAAGAGTCAATTCTGAATCTATCTGCGTCACGATTCATCGATACATAGTTGGAAAGAATACCCCTTCCCCCACCGCCAGAGAAAGAAGCTCTGATTTGTAACAATGTCTTCGCTGCGTTTTTTTATTCTGGGTGGGGGGGGGGGAAAAAAGCAATACATAAATTTACCACTGATTGGCATGAAAGACAGAGGGAGAGGGAGAATTGGATGGGGAAAAGAAAGACATGTAAGGTGTAGAAACGGTGGGTTTGAACCTGAATTCAGTGCTACAGACATCACGTCGAGACATCATGTCGACAAACAATCCCCAGAGGAAGTGCCGCTGACGTCTAACGTCTTCACCGCGTCAGTTTTCGACAGGATACAAGAGATCAATCATCGGCATTGATTGGTACCACCCAAGATAAGGAGAAAGGTAGCAGATAAAAGGATGCTTAAGGCCAAATGATCGATTTCAACAACCGCCGAGAGTTTTAGGAATAGCACGAACACTATGGCTCCAACGACGATCTCAGAGGATGCGGAAACACACGTGAACCGAAGAACGAAGCCAGCAGTTAATCTCACAACATACAAAACGCAATGCTAGTTGCTTAACTGTGAAAATATATTCAGAGCGCACATTAAGTCATCAGTCAGAATGTACAGAACGTCGCTCTCGTCCAGCAACGTCTGAAAGTCTCTTTGGTGCTTTATTAATACCCAGATGACGTCACAGGACAGTCCAACATTTTAGATGGTGGTAAGACTGTGTTTTCCGGCTTTATGATGCTTTTAACGACCCTAAAGCATCTAGAACTGGCCCTAAACCCACCCCACCTACGTTCCACGAGAGAGTGCAGCCTAGGTCCCATGACTGCATGCAGCCTATCTACCACCCCCTGAAATATTAGACTGTCCCGTGACCTGTGGAGTTCCCCTGTTTGGTGTCGGATAATAATAAAGCACCGTCTCTTTTTCTGTAACCAGTTTTCCAGTCCTTTGTGTTTTCCCAGCCAGTGCATCTTCATTGTCGTGTATCCAACTTCCCCGAGGTCTGCCTCTCTCAAGTTCTCGGGAAACTGTATCCTCCATCCTAGTTTACTCCAGACCACCCATAACGTTTAACATGACCAAATTAAATAGCTCAGCTTTCACTAGAAAATAGAAACATTTTAAAGAATAGGTTCACTAGATTCAAATCAGAGACCTCTCAATCGGCATTTCTCAGTCTTGTTACATCCGTGGCTAGCCAAACCGGCAACATTGTTTCCCGGTCAAACTGGCATGCAACCAAGCGCAGAAAAACATGACAAAAACAAATGAATATGGCCGTTTATTTGTTGAAACCTATGTAACAGAAATACAGTTTTCAGCTAATGCAGCAGCTGCTCCTACTTAGAGGTAAAAAAATCTTAACATGGCTGTGGTGTTGTTTCTTATAGACGAAGTGCTGCAATAACACCCATAAGATTTGTGTGTGTGTTTTTAAAAAAAAAACTCTTATGGTTCAGAAAATGTTTTTAGACAAATAGGTTAGTTGCGTATCCTTTACAAGACGTTGCAGAACGAACCCTAACAGCCCCTGGCTGTTGTGTGGTTTTTCTAGACAAATTTACGTCCAGTAGTTTGCCATCTTCTTTTTGTATACCACTGTCGAAACCAACGCAAGGCGCATTTCCCGGAGCTGGGATCGAACCCGGCATTACGAAGCGTTCGCATCGACTTAGCCGCAGAGCCGACTTTTAGACAAATAGGAAGTCAAAAAAAAAAAAAGTTGTCTAGCTCTGTAACTCAGAGATTATTATTTTTGTTTCTCCCACCCCCTCCCCCTCTTTTTTCTTTCTTTATATGGCAATAACCTCCTCGCTCCCTGTCTTACTTTATATGACAATACCCTCTACGCCCCATTTTATGCTTTATATGGCAATACCCTCTACGCCCCCCTTTTTAGCTTTTTTATGGCAATAACCACCACGTCCCCTGTCTTTATTTATATGGCAATACCTTTTACGCCTGCTCCCCTGTTTTTGCTTCATATGGCAATACCCTCCATGCCCCCTATCTTTCTTTATATGGCAACTACCCCCCCCCCCCCCCCCACGACCCTATCTTTTTTTATGACAATACCCTCGCCGTACTTTTTTTTCTCTTCTTTTTATGGCAATACCCTTCACGCCCCCTATCTTTCTTTATATGGTAATACCCTCCACACGCCGCTGCCTTATTTTGTTGTTGTTGTTGTTCAGGTGACAGCACCCTCCACGCCCCTCCCTTATCCCCAACTAACATAACAAAATGTGAATTAAAAGAGTAAGACAACAATAAGAATCCCAAGTACTGTTAACAAGAACATAGAGAAGGCATACAACACAAATCAAAGTGTCAAATAACAAAGGAAACAATCCTCAACACCTGGGAATTTAGTGTCCAGAATAAACTCGTTGGTTGCCACTGTTTTTTCTTGATGATACCTGCTATTGTTGGTCTAGTATTGGACAAGGCACTACGGAGTTCACTCTGCACGTCAAGTTAGCAGCGCTATTTTGCTTTCATGACTGTTTAAGCAGAAAATTGTGATTATTACAAGTACAAATGAACTCAATTCCACAATTCATTGACACCCCCCCCCCCCCCTCTTTGAAACTTCCTCACGCCCCCCCCCCCCCCCCCCAGGTTGGAACCGCTGGTATAGAAGAACGAAGAAGAGAAGAAAGAAGAAGATGAAAAATGATACCGTATGGAAGTCACAAGATAGCCACCATCTTCAACACACGCTGGTAAATTATTCATACGGGTTACCCTTAACCCCGGAACTAGTTTATGACACCGCTAGACCGCATACACATTCCTTGGCCACCAGAATGTTCATTAATTTCCAGAAAGGCGGCATCAAGCCCCTGCATGAGCAAATACCCAGGCCAATATTGTGATCACAGAATGTCCCTTGAGAATCTTTAGGCTTCCATGTTTGTTCTATCCAACAAAAAGTTCCAACGTTTATTGCTCATCCATGTAAGGTTTGGCCAGACTGCGCTTTTCTCATTTTGTCTTGTGTCACGTTTCAACGATCTTGGCTTGTGTTGGGAGCTCCAATGGCAGACTTGCTTTGATTCGTTGTAGCAACAGCATCAAATGTATAGCAGCTCTTTTCTTAAGATGATCCAGCTTAAAAAACCCCGCACCCCCCCCCCCAAAAAAAAAACCCAATACATATTGTATTAAATTGATGATCCAGGCTTAAAATGTACGCAAGTGTGTGAGTGCGTGGG
Source organism: Candidula unifasciata (assembly GCA_905116865.2). Lineage (NCBI taxonomy): Eukaryota > Metazoa > Mollusca > Gastropoda > Stylommatophora > Geomitridae > Candidula > Candidula unifasciata. The sequence continues at coordinate 7,490 of CAJHNH020002182.1, forward strand.
TGTGTGTTTAATGGCCACATTTAACGAATCTTTCATTTATGATTGTGATAGGTAAACTTTTCTTTCCTGTAAAATATTCATATTTCTTCTGCCTGTCGTCTTACACTAAATTTTTGTTGTTATTGTTGTTGACATTTTAATACATTATTTTTAGATGACAAAAACAAATCTATTCAAGATTTTCTAATAATATCCCAAAATAATATTTTTTTGACACATATCTCTTTTCGTTTACATTAACAAATGAGAAATTGTAATCATTAAGCGTGTGTGTGTCCTAGCGGAAATTTTTGCATATAGACTCTTTAGGAGTAAATATCTTTTCAAGGTTAAATTTCTAATCATTATAATTGCATACTGATTGCATACAAGTCGCAGTTTTCCTCTTTTTTGTTTTCCGGATCCCGACTTTATTGAAAACTCACTGATCTTTGACTGGTTGTTTCATCAAGTATTATATCTTTCATTATCGTTCGCTCACAATGTCAGTCTTATCAATTATGAACTTCGCTTGTAACATTCTCACTCATCCTCTACACTACGTCACTTTCTTCACGGCACGCCCCAAAGTCTCTCTCTCTCTCTCTCTCCCTCTCTCTCTCTCTCTCTCTCTCTCTCTCTCTCTCTTTCTTTCCATTTCTCTCTCTCTTTAGGCATTTCTCCAACCCCATGTGCTTTCTAGCCAATGAATCTCAATTTCGTGTAACTACCATCAGGGAGGTCAGCCGCTGCCGCTTCCTGAAACTGGCAATTCTCCATCAGCCTTTTCCGTAGGCCACCATGACGCTCAATATGGCCAGAATACCTCCTCTTTCGGAACAGGATGTTACTTATGATGACCCTTGTATATATATATATATATATATATATATATATTATATATATATATATATATATATATATATATATATATATATATATATATATATATATATATATATATATATATATATATATACACACACAACACACACACACAAACACAACACACACACACACAACACACACACACACAACACACACACACAATATATTATCTTATATAGTTGCTTACCTGCACTCGTGCATTCCTGTTGTGTGCTAAACTCATTTGCCGCTTATTTGTACCAGACGTCGGGTGCGTTATCGCCTACGCCCGTCTTGGAGGTGGTGGATGATGATGATAGAAGAGGCTAGTGCAAAAGGACCATGGGGTTGTGCACGAAGTTGGGAAAGAGGTGTTTCTTGAGGTTAACGGCTTACAGCGATCCACACGGGGATTGTGAAGAACCCGGAGGGTTGGCGAGAATGCGAGATCCACGTGGAACCACGGATGGGAAGAGTCCCGGGCAGTGTCGCCACTTTGGATGTTTTACATCCAGATTTAGATGTTTGTCCTTGCATTTAGATGGCGTTTTTGACGTTTAGATGGTAGATGTTTTTCTAGATGTTTTTCATTCAGAGTGAATTTATCAAATTTAACCTAAGAAACAGGGTGAAATTTTTACTATTAAATGCTTTCTTGATAATAAAATTCGGCCTGATAAGAGTATGAAAAGGCTGTTCCACTTATCAGCTCCTGATTGGGTATTTAAAAAAAATTGGAACAGCTAAGGCATACCAGATTCATTTTGGATCTGAAGCTTCAACTTTATCACCCAAGCTAAGTTTATCCTGTGGATCTTGTAGGACAGACTTCAGTAAAGATGAGATGTGATTCTATAGGGTAAGTCATATCAATTGCTATGTAATTTGTGACTCTTTCTATTCGGATGTTTTTTTCTAGATGTTTTTAGATATTTTTTGACTCCGTTTCGGATGTTTTTTTAGTCAAAGAAAAGTGGCAACACTGCATTGAAGGCTGATTGCGACTGTGGGTCGGGAAGCGTAGTGCCGTGGGTAAAGCCAGCCTCTAGTTAGCTATCATGGTTTATTGGTGACCCAAAGTGTGGGCACATAACCGAGGCGTTTATTAAAGGCTACTGGTGACCCCTGGAGGGGACATGTAGGCCGAGTGTGTTAAAGAGGTGGACTGACGTCAAGTCGACGCTAGGTGTCGCCCTATAAAGTGATACCGCACTGGAAGTATATCAGTGGGTATCTGGAAGCATTAGACGGACAGTTGTTGGGTAATCACCAATACGAATGGACGATTATAGTGATGACTCTTCCGGTATTGTTGATGTGATTGGTTGCTGACTTATCGGTGTTAGCTGTACCAAGTGATGTGACTATGTGAGCTGTGTTAGTTGAGCACTTTTCGGTAGGGAACCCAATTAGTCGCCAAAAAGTCGACTTGACTTTTTGCATTTATAAGTGAAGCGTTAGTTATATATATACCTCTAGACAATTACCACAATTCCCTTAACAATATACCCACTAGTTATCAGATACCTGATATCCTTTCGCCACAAGTGTTTTCATCTGGAACTTCAGGTAACAGAGAATGAGAACAAGAAAGTATCATTCCTCTAGCAAGATTATTTCTAGCTATCCACTTCAAAGCTGCACGGACTGTCTCCACTCTAATGCTCTCGCTTAAGGTCGTAGACTAGTAAGCTTCATCTTGCTGTGTCGCGACATTTCCTTTCACATTATCTGAAGTTAGGATTAAATGCCAGATAGTTATTGTTAGCTAGAAAGTTTCAAAGGTGTTTCTTTCTTCAAGGTAGAAAGTTGGTAACAAACAGCCAGCAGTTTCTGAATTTGATTGTGTTTTTCTTCTGTGCATAAAAATAGCAGATTCTAGTCTTCTTTCTTATTTTCTCGACTCCTAAATGCCTTTCTCTGTCAGGACAGGAAGTCCTGTTGTTTCTGCGGTCGATGTTCTTCGTTGTCGACCTCTTGATCTGTTATCGTTGGATCTGTATAGCATATACATGCGCCTAAACCTAAACACACACGTGTATATATATATATATATATATATATATATATATATATATATATATATATATATATATATATATATATATATTCGTAGTCCCAACACATCTCAAACATAAGTGCATTGCAAGCAACAACAAACTCCACAAAGAGCAGATCTCCAACTTCAACACTCTCCAAGTAGCAACCCTCTGAAACACCACCACACTCCAAACAACAGATCTCAAGAATCAACACACTCTAGACAACAACATATTTCAAACAACATATTTCAACCATTAACATATCTCAAACATCAATATACTCTACACAACAACATATTTCAAACATCACCACTCTTCAGAAAACAACACATCTCAAACATTAACACTCTCTAGACAACAACATATCTCAAACGTCAACACACTCCTAACAACAGTGTATTTCAGATAACAACACGCCTCATACGTCTAAAAATCGCAAAAAAATTCAACTCACTCCAAACAACAACAAATCTCAGACATCATTAGATCTCAGACATCCACACACGCCAAGCAACAAAACATCTCAAACATCAACACACTCTAATTCACAAACACATCTCACATTCCAGCCAAATATACACATCAAAATACACACATCAAAATACAACCCTCTCTCAGACCCTCCCCCCCCCCCCCCCCCCACTCCCTCCCCCCACTGTTTTTTCCCCACAAGCAAATGATAAACGCATATTTGGATGTTTATAATAAATTGTCTCAAGCTGTCCATTTTGCATTGTGTATGCTCCCAGAATTGTAGGCATTGTTCTTTTAAACTCATCTCCGAAGTCCATAGAAAATGTTTATACTTTGTTTAATGATCGTGCACGAATTCCAGCCGTACACGGGTAGTTCCTTTCCTGCTTCTTGGGGTGGGGGTGAGGGGGGGGGGGGCAGATAATGCTCGCAGTCTGGAGAAGTCTGAGGACCGATCGCCGTGACAACTGCAAAAATTGAAAAGTACCCGAAAAATTTTTGTTTAAACAAAGAAAACAATTGCTAAATGTGTGGATAATGTAGGCTCTATAGTCGAGTAGCTTCAGGACATAATCAGAAAACATAGCAGTTTGTAAGAAGAAGAAGAAGAAGATGAAAAAGAAGAATAAAGGGAAAACAAAGAAGAAGAAAAAAAGAAGACGATGATGATAAGGATGAGAATAATGATGATGATGACAATGACGAAGAGAAAGAAGCAAAGATGATGATGATGACGCTGATGAAGCAAAAAAAAAAAGAAGAAGAAGAAAGGAGGAGGAGGAGAGGAGAAGAAGAAGAAGAAGAAGAAGAAGAAGAAGAAGAAGAAGAAGAAGAAGAAGAAGAAGAAGAAGAAGAAGAAGAAGAAGAAGAAGAGAAGAAGAAGAAGAAGAAGAAACAGCAGCAGCAGCTGCCCCTGTACCTCTGAAATAGATATACAGAGACGACGAACATCCTTGTGATTACCGCTGCGAATGAAATAAACCCTTGCAAACGTCCTTCCTTTTCTAATCTCTTTCATTTCTACAACATTGATAAAAGCATGTACGGAACATTGGAGAACACTTCATTTATTTCTCATTAAATGTGCAGCAATTAAGTTCTGGCAGCTGTAAAATGGCCTCAATTCAATTGGGACAGCCCTGTGGGCATAATTTTCTCTATGAATCAGTAAGAAATAATCATCAAAAGGTACAGAGGGGAAATATGAGGGCGTAGTTTTTATCACTTTAGACATGAGAGAGAGAAGACAGATCATTTCAGAAGAAGAAAAGAAGAAGAAGGAAGCAGAGACGAGAAAGAAAGAAAGAAGATAGAAGAGAAAGAAGAAGAAGAAGAAGAGAAGAAAAGAAAGAAGAAGAGTAGAAGATAGATGAGAAGAAGAAGAAAGAGAGAGAAAGAGAAGAAGAAAAGAAGAAGAAAGATAGAAGGAAGAAGAGAAGAAGAAGAGAGAGAAGATAGAGAAGAAGAAGAGAAGAAGAAGGAAGAGAGAAGGAAAGAGAAGAAGAAGAAGAGAGAAAGAAGAAGAAAGAAGAGAAGAAAGAAGAAGAAGATAGAGAAGAAGAGAAGAAGAAGAGAAAAGAGAAAGAAGGAGAGAGAAGAAAGAAGAAAGAGAGAAGAGAAGAAGATAGGAGAAAGAAAAGAGAAGAGAA
>CAJHNH020002182.1:17500-121415 GCA_905116865.2 Candidula unifasciata
CGTACGGATGTGAGTCGTGGACTATCTCTGTCCTTAAGAAGGAGAATAGGGGCTTTTGAGCTGAAATGCTATAGAAAGATTCTCAGAATATCTTGGACAATGAAGAGAAGAAATATTGACATCTTGAAAGATCTGAACATCAAGGAAGATTGACTAATAATAAACAGCATCCTGTCTCGGAAGAAGAAATATTTTTGGTCATTTCAAGCGCCACGGCGGACTGGAAAAAATATTGCAGAATTCATGGTACCAGAAAGGAGGGGCAGTGGCCGACCGACACGAAGATAGGCACAGAATATAGGTGGCTCCTTGAGTATGAAAGTACATGAGGCGGGAGAACTGGCGAGAGACCGAGTTTCTTTCATGCAGACTGTGATGAGAGCGTCGTTCTGCAAAGGACCTGCTACATGATGATAATGATGCCCGTGCATGAAGCCAATGACAAGGATTCACTTAGTATGTGAACTGAAAGACAGATTCCGTTGTACAGCGCCGTAGTTAGGTATGTGCAGCTTGTAGAGGGAGGCAACGTGAAGCTTGTAGTACAAGGCTGACTGAACTGGGTGTTGTTGTGATATATTTTCTTCCTCCGGCTCTTCATCATCCTCCTCCTCCTGCTCATCATCATCGACTGCTGCTACTTCTTCTTCTTCTTCTTCTTCTTCTTCTTCTTTTTCTTCTTCTTTTTCTTCTTCTTCTTCTTCTTCTTCTTCTTCTTCTTCTTCTTCTTCTTCTTCTTCTTCTTCTTCTTCTTCTTCTTCTTCTTCTTCTTCTTCTTCTTCTTCTTCTTCTTCTTCTTCTTCTTCGTCTTCGTCTTCTTCTTCTTCTTCTTCTTCGTCTTCGTCTTCGTCTTCTTCTTCATCTTCTTCTTCTTCTTCTTCTTCTTCTTCTTCTTCTTTTTCTTTTTCTTTTTCTTTTTCTTTTTCTTTTTCTTTTTCTTTTTCTTCTTCTTCTTCTTCTTCTTCTTCTTCTTCTTCTTCTTCTTCTTCTTCTTCTTCTTCTTCTTCTTCTTCTTCTTCTTCTTCTTCTTCTTCTTCTTCTTCTTCTTCTTCTTCTTCTTCTTCTTCTTCTTCTTCTTCTTCTTCTTCTTCTTCTTCTTCTTCTTCTCTTCCTCCTCCTCCTCCTCCTCCTCCCCCTCCTCCTCCTCCTCCTTCTCCCCCTCCTCCTTCTTCTTCTTCTTCTTCTTCTTCTTCTCCTTCTTCTTCTTCTTCTTCTTCTTCTTCTTCTTCTTCTTCTTCTTCTTCTTCTTCTTCTTCTTCTTCTTCTTCTTCTTCTTCTCCTTTTTCTTCTTCTTCTTCTCCTCCTTCTCCTTTTTCTTCTTTTTCTTAGCGTTTGCCAGCTGTAAACTCCGACGAAGGTTCTGGTTGTTCTTCCACTTCTGAACGTAAGTTAAGTTTCAGAACTTGAATTTAGCGTGCACAACCGTTTTACGGATCTCAGATCTGGTTTACATGTATAAAGACATTTTGTTTCTCGCCTCTTAGTAGGGTAAAAAAAAAAAAAAATATAAAAAAAAAATAAGGGCCAATAATCTTTTTGGTTATTTTCTGTATGTTTACCTCAAATGTTTTTCCCCTCAGATAATTTCTACATTTAAATCTTGCACATTTGATTTACCTGTTGTGTATTCAGTTAAATATAAATGCTTCAAAACAGATTATAATTGAAGTACGTAATTTGTCAACTCGTTGATAGTCTGTAGAGTCAAAGTTATAAAACAAAAAGTGAAGGTCCACGCCTTTTTACATATAGGGCATATTGGTTAGACCTATATTTTTATAGACCAATCGGCAGCATCAGACCAGCCGCCTTTACTTTCCGGGACTGCGCCCAGTACCCATTCAAGGCTGCGTCGACCTGGGAGTCAAGGTCATTTTTTGAAAAAAGTCCGGCTTCGCCAGGGAGCGAACCGGTGATCTTCCGATCCAGTCTGAAGAGTAGCTATACTTAAGTTTAGAGAAGGGCTGGAAAAAGCGATATCTCTAACCTTACGACCCTACATGTTCAGGCTTAAAGATCTCCCTGCCTACACTGCACAAATGGTAAGTACATGCAGTAATTGCAGTTTTGGCAAAAAGCTTAGAAGAAGAAGAAGAAGAAAGAAGAAGAAGAGAAGAAGAAGAAGAAGAAGAAGAAGAAGAAGAAGAAGAAGAAGAAGAAGAAGAAGAAGAAGAAGAAGAAGAAGAAGAAGAAGAAGAAGAAGAGGAGGAGGAGGAGGAAGAAGAAGAAGAGAAAGAAGAAATCAGCTATATTTCTCTCTAGTCACTTCCATTATTTTGCCTGTGCCATAATCTTACTTCCTTCCTACCCACCTCTTCAGTCATTTTTCCTCCCCTAAACTTTCTCTCATTTAAGCAAGGTAGTTATGCTATTAAAACAAATATACAAGTTAAAGTCAACTCAAGGACCCATTCCCACGCCTGCATGCATACTGGTCACATCACACCGGGATATGCCGGTGTGTTGGGAAATGAACAGGCGGACAGACTGGCTGGCTCTGCACAACTTGGTGGAATACATGATAAGGCAGACATGGTTAGTGCCTTGTTGGAGAGCGTGTACAGTGCGGAGGAGCAGATCGATCACCACAGTGTGGTGAGACTGATGCAGTTGGGAGTGACGAGAGGTTCTGGCAGATGCTCGAGGCTTAGAGGAAAGGCAAGACGGACGTTTAATCAGAATGCTACTGGCACTATTAGTATCAGAACTCTTCGCTGGCTGCTGAAGATGGGGACGGAACGCTTATGGGAGTGCCCCGAGAGCTGTGATGTCGGTTCTTGAATCAAATCAAATCAAACAAATCATGGGCACATCAGGCTAGGACTCTACCTGTTATGCACTCAGGGCTACCCAACCTTTGGTGGATACCAGGTAAAGTCCTATGACGTTAAGGAGGTCGGCGAGATGCCGATCCTATCCCCCACCCAGTGTCGATTGGTCTATAAAATATGGCTCTAGCCCTATATGCCCGATACGTCTGAAGGAGTGAAAACGGATCCTTTACATCTTTACTAGGGGATAAATGTGGTTAAAGAACTAGGATTGCGTGGTAATGAACGGAAACGAACGCTTAAACGACTGGGCGAGGCTGCGGAGAGGGCCTCGAGCTGGCTTTGGATGCAACGAAACAACGTAGGGGACGGGCCTCGGTGAGCTGGTCCGGGTTTCTAGTGGAAAAGGGTTTCTCACCCCTTGATAGTCCATCGTGTCCGAATTGTCTGCCAGTGATCCTCTGCCACCTGCTAACAAAGTCCAACATGTGTCCGGTAAACCAATCGCAAGCTTGTCGCTCGGTCGTCCAGGTATGCTGACTGCTCTAATTAGGCTACCTCGGCGGCTTCTTATCTCACAGTACCTACTGCAAATCACCAAGTCGTCTTGTCCCTCCCTATCCGAAAGAAAAACACCATCCGGTAATTTCGTGCAGCAGGGTACCAGCCCTGAGCTTCATGAACTCAGGTGGGCCCACCTCTGAAAACGTCTAGGAGATCGTGGGCCGAAACGTTTGTCGACGAGGATAACTTCTACTGATGACTGGTAGATCCCTGCTGTACTTGCTCCCTATGAGTTTATTCCTATTAATGCTAACTCATGTTTGCATATTAGTAGTGCATCAGAGTGTGTTTATATTAACCAGAATGTCTTTACACCAATGTTGTGGATGTATTTATTGTGGGGGTGTATACTAGGTTTTTTGCGTGAATTAAAATTTGTTTATTCTATTTTTGTTTATGTTTGTATAAGCGTATTTGTGTATGTATGGGATGGACTTAATATCAGACAAAATATAAACACCACAACCAAGTGAGCATAAATGTGCGAGCAATTTAAATTAAACAAGAGGGACACATGTGATATGTTGACGTTGAAAGAATGTAGCCAACAAATAAGGAAAACAAAATGAAAAAAGGGTTAATTTAATTATGTAGGTTTAGGATTTCACTTATCATTGCGACAACGTAACGTCACACGTCATTCTCACGTCACCTTGTGTGACTTTCTTGGCCCCACTGAAAAAAATAAGAGGGGGGGGGGAGGGGGGACATGAGTGAAAGGGATTACAGTAAATAGACTGGAAACGCTAACTAAGCGGGTAAACTTAAGAATGTATAACTCTACCAACTTGAAACAATAAAAGATGACGACTACTACCTAGCTTCGAACGCTTCGTAATGCCGGGATGCCGGGTTCGATCCCAGCTGCAGGCCATGCGCCTTGCGTTGGTTTCGACAGTGGTATCAAGAAAGCCGACCGTCTAGAAAGCAATGGCAAACTACTAGACTTTATTTGCCTAGAAAAACCACACAACGGCCAGGTGATGTTGGGGTTGGTTCTGCAACGTCCTGTAAAGGATACGCAACTAACCTAACTACCTAGCTTTGTCTATAGTTATTGTGTTTTAAAAAGTAATGGAATACTAAATACAGATTATTAAACAACCCAAATATGCGAAATTATAAACAGCAAAAATTGTCAAAGAACACTGAAAAATAGCATCGAGTGTGCACAATACACAATTACCATAGCATAAATTGCTTATATCCGTAGGCGTTTAACGTCACGCTAAAATGCGAGAAGATATCGAGGCCAGAATTGTTGGATTTCGTGAGCGACGTCTCTGGTCAGATGTGGCGATCTCGCAGACCGGTTGGAATGCAAATGTAATGTCGTGCCAGAACCCGGTGTCAGGCCAGATCTGACTGCCCAATCAGACAATCAGTCGATATTCAGGCGATGTCCATCGGCGTCTGGTCGTAATAGCCAGTGATTGCAGTTGTGAATTCCGGTCATATCTAGCGGTCATTAGGATCGGCTACGATAGAGTGAAGATGGCCGACTGAGAGTTGTGGACAGATAAAAATCCAAAGACTTTAGACGAGTAAACAGACCGAGACAAATCTATATATTTGCCAGACAGTTTAGGACGGCTCCGTCTGAAATTGTAAATTCTCAAGTTAAAAGTAAGAGCTCCGCCGTAGTGCAACGACTAGAGGGTGACCTGCGAGTCCGAATATTGCTACTTGACTTGTGGTTTCAAATCCGAACGCAGCCGGGCTTTTTTTCTTCTCAAAAAATGACCATCATCATCAGATTTTAAGGGGTAAAAAATCTCCACACTCAACCAGCATTCATAGAAGGGGGAGCTTTAGGTTATAATCGTGACTAGGCTATGTGTGCCATATAAAATTGTTTAGAACTGCACACTAACAAAAGGCCTGAAATGGACTCCTGCAGTGTTGAAGCAATGAAAGGAGATAGACCCAAATACCGTCCCAACCAGCGACGAAGTCGTCTACCGGCCGGTCAATTGGTGACCGGTCGCCGATTAAAAAATGACCAAAGTCGACCCAGTCTCAGATGGATACCTGGTATCTGGGTGATATTAGATACATTTGCTTGGACAATTATTTTGCCCAATGAGTACCATAACGGTGAGGCTTTGTTTGGGCTTATCAATAATCCTGTGACTCTACACCTATGATCATCATCTTATCCACCACCATCTGGAGCTCTTTCGATACCCTCTTCCTATCCGTACCATGTCTATATGCCAGCACATCGTCTGCAAATGTAAACACCCTTCTAATTCCTGTTCCCCCAAAAGCTGCAATCCCACATGTATTGACATTCAGAGTGCATGTCAAATGGCTGACTCCTACGGTCGACCAGGTGTGATGGTATATGGGTCTGGAGTCCAGGAGCCCACCCGCATCGCTGCGGTGCCTTCATACAGGACTGCTGCCAACTAGTTAATAATCCAGGGACAGACTTGCATATATATATCAGCATATGTCAAAGGGTACTATGTCTGACTTGATTGTAAGCACCCTCTAGATCAGCGTTTCTCAAACTTGTGTGGCCCACCGCCCCCTTTTCAGTGATAAAATGTTTAGCACCCCCCCCCCCTGAAAAAAAAGGAACAACATAGTAATTATCATCATGTGGCGTGCCGAAAAGCACAGATTAATTATTCGTTATCGTGCACGGTCAGCAGTATGAGGGATCAGGTCAGATCTCTATGGCTTTGCCTTCTATCTAATTTGCCTTTTATCATCACATTCTCGCGACTATTCCTGTCCTTAAAAAACACTTACTGCAGCTGAACAATGCAAAGAAAAACCTATGATTTAGCAAAAATAGAATCAAAAGTTGGACTACAAATACGTTTGAAAAAGAAACAAATATATTGAAGACACCAATAATAGATGTAATGCTAGAAACAAAAAGAAAATTAAAGTAAAAGCTTAATTTACTTTTTAATTAGTAATAATGATAGTCAAGAAAACACAAAGAAAGAAATTATGACACACATTGGCAAGGTAACTACAGCTTTGAAAGCTTGAACAAAATATGGAACTCTAGTTTTAGAATGAAATCACTAATATAACTACTAATGAGGTTTCAGTTTTAACATATGCGAGGGAAAGTTGAAGAATCAGTAAAGACAAATGCCTAAGGAAAATGGATGAACATAAAAATGGGATGAATTCAAGAGACAGTGAAGTAATAAGATAATAACCTATGTGCTGAAATTTTGAGAGATTTCATAAAATTGCCTCTAAAGCTACGAATCTGGTTGATTTTGCGACGCTCTCGGAAGTTGTCACCCAATATAAAATTGTCACAATATAAAGTTGTCACTCATTATAAAGTTGTCACCCAATTTATAGACACGCAGACACACAGTAGCTACTCACTACAATCAAGTCAATCCTTATCTGTAAATCGTTCTGTAGAAAGATAAAAGTAGTAGTCCCACAGCCGATACTAGACTTCGAAACTGAAATCTTAGCTCTTCAGATATTCTTGCTAGTGGCACCTCTCTGTCTTTTAGAGAAGTCCTAAACTTGTATTAGTCGCGGCGCCTTTTTTCCAATACATTTTCCCACGGCGCCCTAAACTAAGTAAAATATGGATTTTTCGTAAGAGAAACTAGCGTATCTTCAAATATTCCACGGCGCCCTAAACTAAGTAAAAGTATGACTATTCGTAAGAGACACTAGCGTATCTTTAAATATTCCACGGCGCCCTGAACTAAGTAAAAGTATGACTATTCGTAAAGAGACACTAGCGTATCTTCAAATATTCCACAGCGCCCTAAACTAAGAAAAAGTATGACTATTCGTAAGAGACACTAGCGTATCTTCAAATATTCCACGGCGCCCTAAACTAAGTAAAAGTATCACGTTCATAGACACTAGTCTGTATCTTCAAATATTTCACGGCGCCCTAAAACTAAGTAAAAGTATGACTATTCGTAAGAGACACTCGCGTATCTTCAAATATTTCACGGCGCCCTAAACTAGAGTAAAAGTATGGACTATTCGTAAGAGACACTAGCGTATCTTCAAATATTTCACGGCGCCCTTAACTAAGTAAAAGTATGACTATTCGTAAGAGACCACTAGCGTATCTTCAAATATTCCACGGCGCCCTAAACTAAGTAAAAAGTATGACTATTCGTACGAGACACTAGCCTGTCTTCAAATATTCCACGGAGCCCTAAACTAAAGTAAAAGTATGACTATTGTAAGAGACACTAGCGTATCTTCAAATATTTCACGGCGCCCTAAACTAAGTAAAAGTATGACTATTCGTAAGAGACACTAGCGTATCTTCAAATATTCACGGCGCCCTTAAGTAAAAGTATGACTATTCGTAAGACACACTAGCGTATCTTCAAATATTTGCGCCCTAAACTAAGTAAAAGTATGACTATTCGTAAGAGACACTAGCGTAATCTTCAAATATTCCCACGGCGCCCTAAACTAAGTAAAAAGTATGACTATTCGTAAAGAGACACTAGCGTATCTTCAAATATTCCACGGCGCCCTAAACTAAGTAAAAGTATGACTATTCGTAAGAGACACTAGCGTATCTTCAAATATTTCACGGCGCCCTAAACTAAGTAAAAGTATGACTATTCGTAAGAGACACTAGCGTATCTTAAAAATATTACGAGCGCGGTGATCTTCAAATATTCCACGGCGCCCTAAACTGAGTAAAAGTATGACTATTCGTAAGAGACACTAGCGTATCTTCAAATATTCCACGGCACCCTAAACTAAGTAAAAGTATGACTATTCGTAAGAGACACTAGCGTATCTTCAAATATTCCACGGCGCCCTAAACTAAGTAAAAGTATGACTATTCGTAAGACACACTAGCGTATCTTCAAATATTTCACGGCGCCCTAAACTAAGTAAAAGTATGACTATTCGTAAGAGACACTAGCGTATCTTCAAATATTCCACGGCGCCCTAAACTAAGTAAAAGTATGACTATTCGTAAGAGACACTAGCGTATCTTCAAATATTCCACGGCGCCCTAAACTAAGTAAAAGTATGACTATTCGTAAGAGACACTAGCGTATCTTCAAATATTTCACGGCGCCCTAAACTAAGTAAAAGTATGACTATTCGTAAGAGACACTAGCGTATCTTCAAATATTCCACGGCGCCCTAAACTGAGTAAAAGTATGACTATTCGTAAGAGACACTAGCGTATCTTCAAATATTCCACGGCGCCCTAAACTAAGTAAAAGTATGACTATTCGTAAGAGACACTAGCGTATCTTCAAATATTCCACGGCGCCCTAACCTAAGTAAAAGTATGACTATTCGTATGTAAGAGACTTTAAAAAAAAATAAAACTCGTGTATCTTCAAATATTTCACGGAACCCCTGTGAAGAGGTCGTGGCGCACAGTTTGGGAATCACTGTTTTAGACGATAGTGTTTCATTGCGCTGTAGATAGTCGTGGAAAACAGAGCCCATGGTGATACCAAGTGAGGCCAGTCATGAAGTTCCTCCTCTTCAGAGCTTCAAAGACTGGGCATTGTAGTAGAGACAATGAACTAGCCATGTAGCAATATCTGTCTCTAGGTGTGCTTTGTTAACTCCAAGGGAAAGATAACACTACTCGATTTTGAAACATGGCTTGCTGCGGAAGCTGTGGGAACAAAAGAGTAATGCGCTGTTTATCTGGTGGTCGGAACTTCCCTCTGCCTGCATAGGTGTGTCCTGTCAAAACATTTAAGTTTTCATACAGCTGTTCCTCGTCCAAGGATAAGCCTAGTTACCCCACCCCCCCCCCCCTTTTCCAATGCGTTCCTATTCTCGAAGCCGCGTTAGCACAAGTATGTCAGGTTTTGTAAACGCAATTGTAACATATTATAGACCAGTGTTCTTCAAGTTATAGACCACTGCCCTCTGGTGGACCACGGAAATGTCATGCATGTTTGCCAAAATGGATGCCTAATCATGTCTGTTCGTTCGACTTCCGATTTGTGTGAAAAGATTTTCTCAGCATTTTCTGTAATAAAAGCAAAACACAGAAACTTTTTTTAAATTGCAACGCTATATTTATCAGAAACAACGCTCTGTCAAGAATATCAGATTTTCTAACACCTAAGCAGAAGGAAATATCGTATTAACTGAAATTTTGTAATTTCATGACATCGGATTTAACTAAAAACTGTTTTCTATATTTATTCTTCTGGTCTGTGTGTTTAGTTCACTGTCAGGTGGTCGGCGAAACCAATTTCCCTATCTCGCCGGTCCGCGGGTGTAAAGAAGTTAAAGAACACTGTCCTAGGCCACCAGCTATAGAGTGGGATTATCAGTTCCGTTTCTCGTCGCCTTTCCCTCCCAGACTTTTCCCATGAACCTTCTGACAGCTGTGCTGCAGCCTTTTATTATGCGACTGGGTAAAAAAGCAAATGCTTACGACAGTGATTCCCAAACTGTGCGCCGCGGCGCCCCGGGGAGCTTCTACCTCTTAGCAGGGGTGCCGCGAAATAGTGTAAAAGCTTCATAATTAATTTAACCAAGGCACGAATAGTCATAGTTTTACTTGGGTTAGGGCCGTGGAAAAATTGTAATTGAAAAATGGAGCCACGGCCATGAAAGGATTGAGAAACACTGGCTTACGACATTGTCGGAGGAAGGGGTGAGCAGGTGTTTTATGTGAAAAAAAAGGGGGAGGGTGATAAGAATAGCTGATGGAAGTTTAAGTAGGTAGTGACGGACCAAAAAAAAAAAAAAAGAAATGAAGAAGAAACATCTTCAACGTAAAATAAATAACGTGTAACATAGGTGTCAAAAGAAGGGTTTCCAAAGTTTAACTGACAACTAGCAGCCGGTATGTTTCCTGCAGATTATCAAACATACCAACCAGGGCAAATATAGAGTCCGTGTTGTTGTGACCTTTGACGGATTCGGTTCCCCGGCGGAGCTGCCAGAAACGATATAAAAATACCATTGTTTTGACTGCGTGTGGGTACACACATAACATCGTCTGAACGCTTGTCTCTTTGGGAGTGGTAAAACACCATCTATCAGTTGTCAGAGTACAATCAGTCAGCAGCTCACGTGGGATGTTTTTTGTAATATGTCGCAGCCGTGGGCGCTACCACATAAATATCATGGAGAGGGTGGGGGAGGGGGGGGGGTAGCAGGGATGGATTTAGGCATAAGCTAAATAAGCTGCAGCTTAGGGGCCTCCGTCTTGAAGGGGCCCTAAAGATGATTTTTTTTTTTTTGCAAAACAGCATAGCGTTTGGCAACATAATCAATGATTTTGCATTTGTGGAATCATAGGGGATGGGAGACATTATTTTTTTAATTGCACTGGCAAGACATCCACGTGGATGCATCTGGATACGTGAGTTAAGTGATTTTGTGTCTCCGTGTTTTTTCGTTTGATTTATGTATGTGCTGACGAAGGATCTATAGCCGCAACGTTCACGTTTTGTAGGAGTTTGTTATAATGTGAAGCTCGCTGATATACTCTTCGTTCTGTTTTCTATCTTTCCTAAATGTTTTAAGCTGTAATGTAGAGTTTTTTTTTTTAAATTTATATAATATATATAGCAACTTCTGTGATTGGCCAGGAAACTTCATGTAATCAAAAATTGAACGACTTTTTTTTCCATTATCCATATATTTAAAAGGCGTTAATATTTTAAATTTTTCTGAGATAAACTTTTGTAATTTAAAACAGTAATGCCTCATGGCTTTGTTTAGCTTGGAGCCTCATCAACTCTAAATCCGGCTTCAGGGAAGGGTGTGGGTTGCTCAGCCTCATAATCGTCTAGGGTCGGATTGGTGGTGAGGAAAAGGGTTCAAGGGGTTTTAGCCTTACTAAGTGTTCAACAATAATAAATGTATTATGTGCTAAGTTACAAATAAATAGTGCCCTCTATACAGTCCCTCATGTTGTGGCGACCCTTTAATACAGTTAGGTATGTTTTGGCGACCCTTTAATACAGTCCCTCATGTTGTGGCGACCCTTTAATACAGTCCCTCATGTTGTGGCGACCCTTTAATACAGTCCCTCATGTTGTGGCGACCCTTTAATACAGTCCCTCATGTTGTGGCGACCCTTTAATACAGTTAGGTATGTTTTGGCGACCCTTTAAATACAGTCCCTCATGTTGTGGCGACCCTTTAATACAGTTAGGTATGTTTTGGCGACCCTTTAATACAGTCCCTCATGTTGTGGCGACCCTTTAATACAGTTTAGGGTATGTTTGTTGGCGACCCTTTAATACAGTCCCTCATTTTGTGGCGACCCTTTAATACAGTCCTCATGTTTTGGCGACCCTTTAATACAGTCCCTCATGTTGTGGCGACCCTCTTTAATACAGTCCCTCATGTTGTGGCGACCCTTTAATACAGTCCCTCATGTTGTGGCGACCCTTTAATACAGTTAGGTATGTTTTGGCGACCCTTTAATACAGTCCCTCATGTTGTGGCGACCCTTTAATACAGTCCCTCATGTTTTGGCGACCCTTTAATACAGTCCCTCATGTTGTGGCGACCCTTTAGCGATCCTGTAATACAGTTCCTCATATTGTAGCGACCCTTTAATACAGTTCCTCATGTTGTGGCGACCCTTTAATACAGTTCCTCATGTTGTGGCGACCTTTAATACAGTTCCCTCATGTTGTGGCGACCCTTTAATACAGGTAATTATGTAGTAGCGATCCTGTAATACAGTTCTCTCATGTTGTGGCGACCTTTTAATACAGTTCTCTCATGTTGAGGCGACCCTTTTATACAGTTCCTAATATTGTGGCGACCCTTTAATAAAGTTCCCTCTTGTTCGTACCCATGACCACCCCTCTTTCAGTTGCCTAATAAAGTATCTGTTGTGGCGACCCTTTAATACAGTTCCTAAAGTTGTGGCGACCCTTTAATACAGTTTTATCATGTTGTGGCGACCCTTTAATACAGTTAATTATGTTGTGGCGACCCTTTAGTACAGTTCCTCATGTTGTGGCGACCCTTTAATACAGTTCCTTATGTTGTGGCGACCCTTAATACAGTTCCTCATGTTGTGGCGACCCTTTAATACAGTTCCTCGTGTTGTGGCGACCCTTTAATACAGTTCCTCATGTTGTAGCGACCCTTTACTAAAGTTTCTCATGTTGTGGCGACCCTCTAATGCAGTTCATCATGTTGTGGCGACCCTTTAATACAGTTCCTCATGTTGTGGAGACCCTTTAATACAGTTCTTCATTTTGTGGCGACCCTCTAATGCAGTTCATTATGTTGTGGCGGCCCTTTAATACAGTTTCTCATGTTGTGGCGACCCTTTAATACAGTTGCTTCCTCATGTTGTGGCGACCCTTTAATTCGGTTCCTCATGTTGTGGCGACCCTTTAATACAGTTCCTCATGTTGTGGCGACCCTTTAATACAGTTCCTCATGTTGTGGCGACCCTTTAATACAGTTCCTCATGTTGTGGCGACCCTTTAATACAGTACCTAATTTTTTTGCGACCCGCAATCATAAAGTTAAATACGTCGCTACTTCATAACTTCAATGAATATTTGTTTTGCGATAGTCTTTGGCGACTCATCTGATAGGGGACGACCCAAAAAAAGATCGCGACCCATAGGTTGAGAACGGCTGCTCTAATGATAAATGATGAAAGAGATTGAGGCTCCCCCCCCCCCCCTTACCCCACTCCTGTTGTCCTTTTAGAGGTAGAGCTCTTGTGTGCTTGAGGCCCCCACACCCTTAGGTTCCACCGCCCCTGCTTATGTATGTACCAGTACATGTACTTCAATCTCAAACACGCTGGTGACATTTTACATGACTAACATGACTCCTAACGTGTGAATTCCCACTTTGTTACATCCTGAGAAAAATTATCGCGTTGGGTTTGTGAGCAGCGCGTATCTTCGTCTGTGGGCCGGCAGCAGAGTGATAAGAAAAATCAATTATTGGCCATAAACGTAACAGTTTATTATCGTGGCTTTTATTGCAGAGGAGGAGGATAGTAGGGTAACTTATAGCTTGGCCAATGCAGTTGCTACAGTTAGTAGAGCATTTTAGAGTAGTAGAATTACCGAAGCGAAGTAAGTACCGATGGCTTCTTCTGCTTCTTCTTCTTCTTCTCCTCATTATTATTATTATTAATATTAATATTATTATTATCATCGTCATAATCATTACCATTATTTCTCCTCATCCTACCCAACCAAAACTTTCTTCTTCTTCTTCTTTTTATTATTATTATTCTTGTTATTATTATCTCATCATTACCAATATTTCTCCTCCTACCCAACCACAACCTTCTTTTCTTCTTCTTTTTCTTCTTCTTCTTCTTTTTCGTATTATTATTATTATTATTATTATTATTATTATTATTATTATTATTATTATTATTATTATTATTAACACCTCATCATTACCATTATTTCTCCTCCTCCTACCCAGCCTTTACCTTCTACTTCTTCTTCTTCTTCTTTTTCTTCTTCTTCTTCTTCTTCTTCTTCTTCTTCTTCTTCTTCTTCTTCTTCTTCTTCTTCTTCTTCTTCTTCTTCTTCTTCTTCTTCGTTTTCTAAAGCCACTGCTGCTGCTGCTGCAACAACAATATGAGCCTCGGACAAATGTCGCAGGGAAGAAACGTACATGGTCAATAATATAAAATATTCACACAATTGCATGCTTATGCTTGTCTATTTCCTTTACTCGTTTTGCTTTAAATTGTTGCTAAAGTAATAACAGATTGTTTATGCAGGTCTCCAGGTAGTATACCATTCTGAAAAGATGGTAACTAAAGTAACAGTTGAAATAGAATGTGTGAACGTTTTCAGTATATAGTGCGTTTATTGATTTGTTTTTATGTTGCATATTGCTGTACTCCCCCCCCCCCCCCCAATTTATCTGTTATGTTAACCAATTCTAACTCAATTATTATAATAACTTCTTCGGCTCCTAGGCTTAACTTTTCAATAATATAGGACTAATAAATTAAAATTGAGGCTCTAATGTACCAAAACTTTAGGTTGACACTGTTGAAATAAGAACTACTCGGAACTCAAAGACCTGATACTACATATGGATAGAGCACAAGGGAGCGTACAGTGAGCTGCTTGGTACTAAACGAGTTAGGAACCTACGTAAAACCGGGTTCATGCTGGGAGTTACATTCAGAGGGATACATGGCTCCACGTCCAGCAAAATTATATTACCTTCTAATACACTAAACAGTTGGAATCGCTGATGAAATCTCGTCTGATAGGATTAAGTTTCATTTCTGTGCCAGGAGACGCTGGTGTAAGAGGGAACGAACAAGCGGATTGGCTTGCGGACAGGGCCGTGGTAGGTACAGGAAAAGCAGTGTATCGGGCCTATATTCTCAATGTTCTCATGGTCGCAGAACAAGAAGATGATTCAGGAGACGACGCTAAATCGGCGACACTCAAAGACTACAAGAAATTCAGGTCAAAAGAGCTGTCGCCAAACATGAACTCTATACAGGTAGCCAAAGAAGAATAGTGAACCGACACAGAACTGGTGTTATCAGTTGCCACAAGCTGAGGGATTTATTCAAGATGGGATCTGAGCGCATATGGACTTGTTCGATCTGCAGTTAGGATAATCTGTCGATTAACTAGCACACACACACGCACAAACACACGCGCACACACACACACACTCTCTCTCTCTGTCTCTCTGTCTCTCTGTCTCTCTGTCTGTCTGTCTGTCTGTCTCTCTCTCTCTCTCTCTCTCTCTCTCTCTCTCTCTCTCTCTCTCTCTCTCTCTCTCTCTCACTCCAGAGGCTCCGTAATGGCTTTGCACATCATGTTCAACGAACTCTGATATCTTATCACTCACACGATCACCCATCCGTTTGTCATAGGACTTTCTCAAGGCCACAGAGCAAGGAAATCCACACAACTGAAACTGGCATTAACACAGAAAGGAACCACTAGTTTCTCGTGAAAGCTTCTATTCAGAGAGGAAAACACCACCCTGTTTAAAGTTGTTCTTTTTCTTCCTCCCTTCCTTCCTCCTTCTATTTATTCTATTTTTTTTTCTTTTTCTACTATTGCGTTTAACAATAATATGGTAGTTGATCGTTGCATTGTAGTTTATCGCTGGACTGCGATATCCGCTCCTTTCAGCCCGCCAGATTCGATCTCAGCACACCCTAATTATTTGCTTTTTTTTTTAAAAAAAAAGATGTTTGAAAAGAAGCAGGTGTACGTGGCTAAGGTGTTGCGAACGGGCTTCATAATGCGTGGTGCAGGGCTCATTCCAAGCTGCCGGTAATTTAGCAGCAGACTGCGTTGCGTTGGTTTCGACAATGATATCGAGAGCCGATCGTGCATAAAGCAGTGGCAAACTACTGAACGTAAAATTGCCTAGCAGAATCAATAAACAGTCAAATAATGCCTGGGTTGGTTCTGGGGCATCTTGTAAAGCACACGCTACAAACTTTGTTGTTGTTGTTGTTGTTTGTTGTTAGGGATTAAGTAGTTGATTTCTTAACCCCTCTCCCCAACCTAGTGGGACCCTGGAGCAAAAAAAAAAGGGGGGGGGAGGGGGGAGGCAGAGAATGCTGAAATATGTTTGTCGACTGAAAATGTAAAATATCCTAAGCAATAAGGAATATGTTATGACTGAACACTTTACACTGTGGAGACAATATCTGCCATCTGGCTAACTTTTACTAGCACTTAATTAATAATATTGAATGCGACATGTAAATAATTTTGCGTAATTAACCATTTCCATACTGGTTACTGTTACCGGCAAATGCAAAGTTCTCCATCTTTTATCAGTTACATTGTATCTTGGTCACTACTACTACTACTACTACTACTACTACTACTACTACTACTACTACTACTACTACTACTACTACTACTACTACTACTACTACTACTACTACTACTACTACTACTACTACTACTACAACTCCTCCTCTTACTCTTACTACTAGTACTGCTGCTGCTGCTGCTAATACTACTACTACTACTACTACTACTACTATTACTACTACTACTACTACTACTACTACTACTACTACTACTACTACTACTACTACTACTGCTACTACTACTACTACTACTACTACTACTACTACTACTACTACTACTACTACTACTACTACTACTACTACTTCTTTCTTCTTCGTCGTCTTCTTCTTCTTCTTCTTCTGCTTCGTCTTCCTCTTTCGCCCTTAAAAGGGCGGTTGGTATAATGTAGTATGGTTTACATCTATGCTTGCGATGTCTGCATCTTTCTACCCAACACATCCAACTGTAGCAAACCTCTAAATAACTCCCTTTTACTGCATGCTTTCTGAGGATGGCAGTGGTATATTCCTGCCCCCGCCTCTCACAGTGGGATCCAGAGACCACACAGGGAGTCACCACTGCTGAGAAACTTAATAAAGATTTCCGTTTTTTCCTCCAAAAAAATTGTTATGCCATTGTTTTCCACACAAGAAAACAGAACGAAAAAAAAAAAAAAAAAAAGACAAACAAAAAAATATGGTGCAAAATAACAATCTCTACAAAAGCAGCCCTTTTATTTCCTCATATTTCACACAGAGCGGCACTTACTAAAGCTTGTCGTAGGCGAGGCCTAATTTAGGACCGTGTTACGCCAGCTTAATGGTTCTTGCTGCTTGTCGCTCACCTCAGAGAAACACCGAAAGCATCTTTTCTTGTGGCGACACGACGTAGCACTCTGCTGTAATTGGCAGGAGCGCCTCTTTCAGCAACAGAAGACAGTCCGATCTCGTCTGCAGCTAGTCTCTTTATCAAGAAGTTTTCACGAAGACAGTTCTAACTTATCCGTAGATAAACGACTCACTAGAAACGGTAGAAGAGCTTCTCATTCAGACTCGAGTGGTTTGTTCATCTCGTATTCGAGATAATTCTGCTTCTTTGGTTTGCTCGTAAATTTACAAGATTCATAGTGGCGTAGTGGTAAGAGCTGTTGGAC
Organism: Candidula unifasciata; assembly: GCA_905116865.2. Lineage (NCBI taxonomy): Eukaryota > Metazoa > Mollusca > Gastropoda > Stylommatophora > Geomitridae > Candidula > Candidula unifasciata. The sequence goes on from CAJHNH020002182.1 coordinate 34,756, forward strand.
CTTTGATAGATTTATGACCATGTCTGTGCTAGAAATCGTTTCATTTATTACTTGTTTTGTTGAATATTTTAGTAAAAACAATCATCATCATTAGATGTCACCCCCCCCCCCCATGTGGGTTCCGGGGCCCCATTGTAGGGAAAAGAAGAATAGACCCACTGCCTCCCCAAAAGCATGTCGTAAGAGTCGACTAATTGGGGAGCTTCCTTTGAAGTCGGAGTGCATCTGCCGGAGAGGCAAGGAACCAACAGTCTGTATTCAAGAGAATGAGATCTGTAAAACTGATGCACACGCAACACTCAGGTTCTGGAGCAGGACTGCAGTTCAGTAGTAGACGAGCAACCAGAACTTTCCGCCAGAGTTTACAGCTGGTGAACGCGAAGAAGAAGAAGAAGAAGAAGATTAGATGTCACATAGTGATCGCGGTCTGTTTCTCCATTCCATTCTATCCTATGCAATGACTTCGATATCATTGACGGAATCCAGTCCAGCAGATTTAGCTTCTCTCATCAACTTTCGCTCTTGGGTTTCTACTGGATGCAGTTTAGACTTCACTGCGAGTGTTCAAAGTCCTTCATTTTCTTCTTTCCTTTCTCTTTGCCAGTGATTTTCAGATGAGAAGGCCACAAGCTTCTGTGCAGTCTGTGGTGTGAGCATGTCTTCCGAAGACTTGGTTTGGACTCCTTCGAGAGGAAGGGCCCACCCAATACTGCGCCTGACTGGCAGGGCTGAACTGGCTCAGCATCACAGACATCGTTCTCATTTTCAGACACCGGCATTACCGTGGAGTAGTTGACATGGTGCTGTAGGTTTTAGGTACGGCTTGACACCTTTCTTGTCTATCTGCGTCTTTCGACCCGATACCTCCGACTTTATAGTGCTTTTGGGTTCGTTATTCTTGTTTGGAGCATTGATCCTTAACCAACTAACACTAATTCTCTCTCTCTCTCTCTCTCTCTCTCTCTCTCTCTCTCTCTCTCTCTCTCTCTCTCTCTCTCTCTCTCTCTCTCTCCTGTTGTTCCTTCCATTTTCTCCCCGCGTTCTTTTTCTTGATTTCCTCCTATCTGGAAACAGACGAAGACTTAAATTGATTACATACATTACCAGTGGGTAGCCAAGACTTTTGGTCAGTTAATGAGTAAATATTCTCTTTAAAACTTACTAACAGTTGAACGGAATTTGACCATAAAATATAGATCTCCAGAAACAGGTTGTGCAAAACCTATTTTTCTGAAACGAACCAAATGAAAACTCCCAAGAGTGCATCCATGTTCTCTTACGTAATAATACAATTTTTGTGTCCCCGGCATTCGGTTACGTTCAGTTGACAACCACAATAAAACATTTCTTGTAATCTCATGTTTCCTACATTTAAGTCGGCCAAATAATATCAAGTTTTGAATGTAATCTTTATTCTGAGCTAAAGGTATATTTTGTGTAGGTAATAAATGCATAATGAGTAAAAAGAAAAAGTATATGACCCTTATCCACGCCTTTAGGCGTATTGGGCACGACCTTCCGATCCGCAGGCGAGCGTAAGAAATACATAATGCATGTCATTAAACGAGTCTTGCAGAATTCTCAACGTCATCATCATCATGTAGCAGGTCCTTTGCAGAACGTCGCTCTCATCACAGTCTGCCTGAAAGAAACTCGGTCTCTCGCCATTTCTCCCGCCTCATGTACTTTATACTTAAGGAGTCATTTATAGCCTGTGCTCATCTTCGTGTCGGTCGGCCCCTGCCCCTCCTTCCTGGTGCCATGCCTTCTGCTATAATTTTTTCCAATCAGTCGTTGCGCTTGATAAGACAAAAATATTTCAGTTTCCGAGAAAGGATGCTGTTTATTAGCAAATCTTCTTTGGTGTTCAGATCTTTTAAGATATCAGTATTTCTCCTCTTTCTTGTCCAAGATATTCTGAAAATCTTTCTATATCATTTCAGCTCAAACGCCCCTATTCTCTTTCTTAAAGGACTGAGACTCAACGTATTTTACTGATATTGAGTATTTTTGATGTTGGGTGAGTATTTAAGTAGGGATAATAGTGACGCCGGTTGCCTTGGGTTTGTATTTGTTTGGGTTCCATAAGTAGGCTGAGTGAAGAATGACACTATCTCACGGACTGTAGATAGAACAGCGCAGATAGATCATTCCGGTCTGAGGAGAATGACGCTGCGAGGAGTTACCAGGGGATCTGACTGACGCTCTACACTCAGGGGAAGGATGAGACTGATAGACAATCAGACAGCTGCTGATGCCATTGAAATTGGACATCTTTGCTTGCTGCTGAAGATGGGGACGGAACACTTATGGAAATGTCCGAGTGCTATGATGTCAATTCTTAATTCACCCTTCCACATATTTGTTGGAAGAACACATGGCAGCAAGTTCACTGAGAAGCAGAAGACAAAATAGTTGTGTCACCTCGTTAAAATACAGCCACAACAACTACCAACACAGACGCTACCCGTCGACCGCTGGACTGAAAAATGGTTTTGTCACCTCGTCAAAATACAGCCCCAACAACTACCAACACAGACGCTACCCGTCGACCGCTGGACTGAAAAATGGTTTTGTCACCTCGTCAAAATACAGCCACAACAACTACCAACACAGACGCTACCCGTCGACCGCTGGACTGAAAAATGGTTTTGTCACCTCGTCAAAATACAGCCCCAACAACTACCAACACAGACGCTACCCGTCGACCGCTGGACTGAAAAATGGTTTTGTCACCTCGTCAAAATACAGCCACAACAACTACCAACAAACTACAGCTGGACTGAAAAACAACAAAATACAACTACCAACACAGGCGCTACCCGTCGACCGCTGGACTGTAAAATGGTCTCCTGCAAGTGGCTTAGCAAGAAACATTTAAAATTGAAGATGATAATGATGATGTAGACAGAGCCATAGTCTTCTTCTACTTTTTTTCTCGTGCTGTGTACCAGCGGTTGTCAAGTGAGAAGTCCACAGGTCTGTGGTGAGGCACACATCTCTTCAGGGGGCTGCGAGGTCTCGAGGCATGGTGTCCGCCTCGAGTGCTAGAGGTTTCTTGCTCAATCCCTGGTAAGGGCTGGTACTATTTTAACGTGGACTTAGACTTCTAGTAATTCTCCCTGGTCTCTGGGTAGTGAGATCGGACGCCCGTGTGCATTGTTGCGCACGTAATAAAATCCCTTGGCAGTTGGAAATCGAAAAGAGTAGCCTAACGGTGCTGCCCCGGCAAAATTTTGAGTTAAAAATCTACCCAAAGTATTTCAGGATCCTCACCGGTGCTAAAGAGCGTGTGCACTGTGCTGAGCTTCTTCGGACTTGAGTTGAAAGAAGACCGGAGCACATATGGGTTACTACCCGTGTGCCATGATGTTGATCCGTTGTTCAAACCTCAAACCTCTTCTACTGTTCTATACAGCTTGCTTTCCTTTAGAACGGCAACCGATCAAACCCTGGATCTCTCTATTGTACGTAGAGAGCGTATCAGTAGCATACGTTTAGTATTCTGTGATGTTTTTCTACGTGAGCAAAGTTCTCAGTCTCTGATCTTGAATTTGTTGTACAAAATGGCTGCAGCGTTTGTTGTGTTCAGTACGTGGCATAAAAAATTAGTCTTTCTCCTTCGTGCGAGTAGGTTGATTGGCTCTTCACGATAATGCCATGGATGGCAAAGACCCCTAGTGATTTTGTGGTTAGTAGACTTTCTTCCAATGCAGTGGTGCGAGATCAAATCCCAGTCTGAGTTAGTTGATTCCCACATTTTGTTCAGCGATCAACGTTTGCTATGCATCAATTCGAGCACAGGTCACAAACAGGGCGATGCTTGTAAGGTCTTCGCCGAAGCTTTAAAATGTGTCTTTCAGTGCAGCCCCATGTGGGCCAGATGTCTTCTCCCTGACTGGGTAAGTCAAGGCACATGTGAAAGATAGTTTTTCCTACAAACATTCATGTGGTTTCAAACAAGCCACTACTAAATGGTACTAATTTTCAGAATGTTATGATAATTGCATTTGATGAAAAGTCGCAGCTGAAAGGAACTAGACACCACACCATTCATGTTGGGGCGTAGAATACACAAAAGGCACAACACTTCACGCTCCAAAGCATGCATCTGGCTTAAGTTATCTTTACTTTTACTTTTGTTAAGCATGTAGGAAGGCCCCAGTGGTCGATGGCAAAGGACGGGGTGGGGAGAGGGGGGGGGGGGGGGATAGGGGTTGTTTATTCTCCATGGTCAAATTGTTAAGACGTTTGCCTAGCACTCTGAAAGTAATAAGTTCTTATCACGGAATGCAACCTCCAGTTCACGAGTTCAGTTTTTTTTTTTCATGGAGATCCTCTGTGAAGCTATGCAGTTGGTTCTTTATGCAACGGTCTCAGCAGGCGGCTGGCCAGAGAGAGAGAGAGAGAAAGAGAGAGAGAGAGAGAGAGAGAGAGAGAGAGAGAGAGAGAGAGAGAGCAAACCACATATTATCCGATGAATCAGTCAATCTTCTTGTATTTAACTTTAACTTAATTTATTTTAACTGTTATGGGAGAAATTCTCCCACATTCTTCTAAATTACAAATCATGAGCTCCTTTCGTAACAACAGATAAATGGATTGCGAATTTTCCCAATCATTAGGAAAGACGATGTCTTGCTCAGTATATCAGCCAGTGTCGGTTTGCAGCGTACGAAATGATTGTGTTTTCTGCACAGGTTGATGATTAAACAGACACCGTGCAAGATAAACAGGAGGCTATGCCGAAGCTGGGGTTAGGAATTTCGGTGGTTTAATTCATGAAATCTGGATGTTCAGAAAGGGCGGTAACATGACCTTTTCCTTGTGTGACAGGAGTGGCGGGATTTTAATTCAGTCAGACAAACGGGTAAGAGATAGTTCCCTCCGTTATTTTACGTTTATCTTCGAATGTTGCAAGCGGTGTAAACTGGCGTTGTGTGCGTTCACGTGCTGCAAGCAGAGTTAAACGAACGTTGTTGTGTTTTCACATGTTGCAAGCAGGGATTAAAAAAGCGCTGAGTTTTCTCTCTCTCCGTATTTATTCGTAAGTGGAGTTAACTAACTGTATGTTTTTACATGTTGCAAGCAGGGTTAAACTATTATTTCACGTCTTACAAGTGGACATAATTAAGAATGGATGTTTCGCTCTTCGTGGATATTGTCACGTTATTTCGTAATATTTGCTGAGTAAGTCAAAAGGAATTAGTCCCTGTTGCTTGCTATCTTGTGTATCCAGTATCTTTTTCTTCGTCTTCTTCTTCTTCTGCAGCAATCCGAGTCCTCGGGATTGATTACTACAGCCATCGCCCGCCTCCTTTCTTTTCTAAACCTGCTCTTTTGATAAGCAGGTCAAATCTACTTGTATAGTCAAAGAACTCGGTTGCTCTCATCAATCATCAGACAGTTTAACGTACACCCTTCCTGTACATGCCTTTGAAGTGATACTGTCATTCTTCTCTGCTGTCAAACAACTAGTACGTTTGTGCGTGTTCGCTATCATCCGCTGTTTATAACATAATTATGAATTGCCTGTAATATACTCCCAGCTACTGTGATATTGCGGAGTCCGTGGCTAAGGCGTTGCGAGTCCGACTCGTAAGCCAGCATACCGCGATCGAAACCCACTGCAGGCCGAGTGGATTTTTGTCGTGGTATGGAACGTCGCAGGTCGACCCAGCCTAAAATGGGTACCAGGATGGGCTGTCCTGGGAAAGTAAAGACAGCCGGCGTAATGCTGACCACATTACCCACAGAGTGCTGATGGTCTGTAAAAATATGGGACGCTCTGCCCGTATGCCCGATGCGCCGAAGGCGTGAAAAGGGAACTTTACTTTACTTTTACTGTGATATTTACAGAAATACCCGTCTGAGTTTCAGAATCCTTGACAGCTCCTCAACACGATGTCATTTCAAAACGACTGTGTTGCACTACAGGGGCCGCTGTGTTGTAGCGGCTAGATGCTGGCCAGCTGATCGGAAGGTTCGGGTTCTGACGGAACTGGACGTTTTTTTTTTTTTTTTTTACAAAAATTACCTTGGCTGCCAGTTTGGCCTAGCCTTGAGTGGGTGAGTGCCAGGTAAAGATCCTGGGAAATAAAGGCAAGCGACGTGATGCTGACCAGATTACCCACCAACTGCCAGATTGGTCTATAAATTATGGGTCTAGTCATATATGCCCAATACGCCTATGCTGATCGTTTGTAAATTTAAATACAATATTAATAATCCTTTCTTCTTCTTCTTCGCGTTCACCAGCTGTAAACTCTGGCGGAAAGTTCTGGTTGCTCGTCCACTACTGAACTGCAGTCCTTCTCCGGAACCTGAGTGTTGCGTGTGCATCAGTTTTACAGGGGGAGGCAGTGGGTCTATTCTTGTTTTCCCCACAATGGGGCCCCGGAACCCACACGGGGGTAAGCTTTCGATACCATTGTTGAAACCAATGCAAGGCTGTCTGCTGCCAGATTGCTAGGAGCTAGCATCGAACACGGCACCCCGGTATTACAAAGCCCATTGGTATACGCTTAATTAAGCCACAGGCGCCGACTTTACTATACTATACACTGGAAATCAAGAGTCATGGGCTTAATCAGAAACAGGTTGTAGATGTTACATTCTAAGTACAAGATAAGACAGACATTTATACAGTTAACCTTAACGTACGAAGCGACAAGTTCCAGTAAAAGATGTAATTTGAGAATCCGCCATGTTTGTCCTACGTTTTTGGTAGAGATCAACGTTTGGTCTCAGTGTTAAGTAGTTCCACTTGTATTTATCCACCGCCCGTTGCTTTATTATGTCTAGTGTTACAGTATCTGTATGCCACCTGTTGCTTTAGTCCAGTGCTTTCCTATTGGCGGCACGCGCGCCGGCCGAATCCGGCCCGCACAAGTTTAGCAAGTGGCCCACTAATCATTGCCAGTTATTTGTAGTAATGATCTGTCTACTGGGCTGGGGGCTTCTGGCCCGCGAAGATCCCGATTTTCAAAATGTGGGCCCCTAAAAGTTGAATAGCCCCTGATTTACTCAATCTAGTTCTAAACGTCTAGTCTTTACTGGGTATAGTCAGTTTCTGATTTCAGAAAGAGGCGTATACGTGCAGAAATGCTATTCGACATGCCAAAAAAAAAAAAAAATGTTCTCCTGTGATTTCCGGGATCTTTTTTTTTTTTTTTGAAGGAATAAAAGAATAGATTTACTGCCTCTTGGAAAGCATGTCGTAAAAGGCGACTACTTAGGTGTTTGCTAAAATAGGATATATTGGCCTGAACGGCGCGGATATCGCAGCTCTGCGGTATACCACGACACAACAAGCTCCTTTCCTCCCCCCGCCCCCTTGTGTCTCTAAGGATGAACGCAGAAGAAAAAGAAGAAGAAGCAGCAGAAGAAGCAGAAGAAGAAGAAGAAGAAGAAGAAGAAGAAGAAGAAGAAGAAGAAGAAGAAGAAGAAGAAGAAGAAGAAGAAGAAGAAATTCTATGTTGCATAGATTTGCTGAAGTGGTGGTCGCAAATATTGGAATTATTTATGTTGTGTTTTTATGTTGTGTTCGCAACGCCTACGCTACAGACGCAGACAAAGATTATACCTACTGGGCCCTCGACAATGCAGACTAAGGTGACTAATTAGTGGCCGTTTCCTTCGAAATATTGATGTTTCTGCTTGAGAGGCGATTAACCAACAGTCTGCATTATATAAGCCTGATCTGTAAAACAGATGTGCATGCAAAACTCAAGTTCTGGAACCAGCCCTACATTCAGAAGTGGACTATGAACCAAGACTTGTCACCGGCGTATAGAGCGGGTGTATTCAAAGAAGTATACGTGTGTGTGTGTGTGTCTGTGATGTGTCTCACTACTGTCTGTGATGTGTCTCACTACTGTCTGGGATGTGTCTCACTTCTGTCTGGGATTTTGATCTTTCTCGCTCCGGGCTGCTACCTAAAGGTTGTGTCCCCCTCCCCCTTTCGAGAGTTGCAAGTTTCATTCTAGATGGAAAACCAACAAGGTAAATCCCAGATAAAGTATTCAACCTCCTGGTGTATCCAACAGCTCTGCATGGGTGTAATATATTATGTTAGGTAGTTTGTTCCCTTTAGGATCGTAGTATATATGATTAACACATCAAGGATGAGTATTCAACATGTACAAATTTACGAAGCCAAGTTTAACTGTAAAACTGTTCTGTAAGGTTTCGGCGGTTAGGTTATCTGTCTCGCTACCGAATTAGCCGATTTTCGTAGTGGAAGCATGTACGGTATGTCTAAAATGTGTTATTTCTGCAGTACAGCTCGCAAAAAGACGCCAACGGATCATTGTCCATTGGAAGTTTGTTTATCCTAACTTTGCACCTTGTCTACATTAACGGAACCTTAATTATTTAAAAACAGTGGCACATATCTGTACCTCCTTTTGGCGAGTGTCACTGACTATGGTGCATTCAAAAAGTCGTACCTTTAAATTTTCACAAATATCTTGAAAACTTCTGTATGGATCAACATCAATTTTTGCATGTGGCCTTAGATGTCGCATGCACTTATGAATTTGTAATTAACAGTTGCACAGGTGCTGCTGTATTCCTAAAGCAGCGATTTTCGTTGATAATTGTTTGAGTAATAATGTGCGTGTACTCTTAAAAATTGAATATACATTAACGGATATACGCCTGAGAGATTGTTTCGAAATCAGTTCACGTGTGCAGCAATGCGAGGAGATTATTTTATAGCTTATCCGGCATACAATGAAAAACTGTGTTCATGTAACTCATGGGAGACTAATGCTGAAGATGCCCACCTTAGAGCGAAACGCTTACAAAGCGGGTGCGACTTGATATTTTAAAAAAGTTCAATTTAGTCAGTTTAACTGTAAGCATACTGATTGTTCGCTTTGAATCGGTGTCTGTTTTTTTCCCATGTACTACAGATAAGGCTAATGGAAGACTAGAAATATTTGTATATATATATGTATATATATGTATGTATGTATATATGTATATATATATATATATATATATATATATATATATATATATGTGTGTGTGTGTGTGTGTGTGTGTGTGTGTGTGTGTGTATGCCCGGCCCCATAGTGTAGTTCGTTAAAGCTGACTTCGCGACGACCATGTGACGAACTTCTTGTGGTCCAGGTTCACACCCTGTAGGCAGAAAAGCCACATTTCTCCCAAATTTATGGTACCTATCATGGAGTCAAGACCGAAGGGTTGCGATATACATAGTACCGAACCAAAGGGTTTACATCTCATGGTTTTTGGATACTTGAAATATATATATATATATATATATATATATATATATATATAATATATATATATATATATATATATATATAAATTCTCACAAAGACTGGCTGCATGCTAAATTTCACAAATGTGCACCAATCGGTTACTGACTTGCAGATTTTTAAAATTGAGCGCGATTTCTAAGGCGGACTATAACTGTTTTTTTTTTTTTTTTACAATATCAAAGTTATTTTGATTAATAATATTAGTTGTAGGCAGTTTTTTGTTACTAATGAAGCAGTCCAGGTGTATACTCGTTCAGGTTGGTATAAAAAAACTAATGTTATTGAGCTTATTCACGAAATGGAGCCGCCGTGGTGGAACGACAAGACGCTGGCCTGTGGATCGGAAAGTCGTGCCTTCAAGTCCTGACGAAGCCAGACGTTTAAAAAAAATTACCTTTGCTCCCAGGTCGACCCAGCCTTGAATAGGTACCAGGTAAGTCCTGGAAAGTAAAGGCGACTGTGGTGATGCTTACCACATAATCACCAACCAAGTGCCGATCGGTCTATTAAAATATACGTCTAGCCCTGTGTGCCCAATACATCTGAAAACGTGGAAAAGGGTCATTTACTTTACTTTAATTTACTTTACTTTACTTTACTTTACTTTACTTTACTTTACTTTACTTTACTTTACTTTACTTTACTTTACTTTACTAATTAGCGAAAAGATGCATAAATATTTTGAAGAAAAACAAAACTGGAGTTTGTCAGCTCAGTTATATACAACACTACACGGGCCCACTGCTAAAGGGTCTATGTCAGTGTCTGCATTATATTTTGAAACCAACGGGCCTCAGAGTATGCACTTCGGTAGACACCTTAAGTCTACATTTAATGCCAGTTAGTACCTCAATCCCTCCAGGGATTCCACTTCTGAATCTACGAATGATATAACCAACAAGTTAGTTTAATTTTCAAAGATTTCAGAATGTGGCACGCAGACCCGTCTACTACAGAAGTTAATATGTGACGTGGTACCACAGCTGTGGAGGGGGTAAAAGGCGCTTTTCGATTTGTGTAGGTTTTGTATCGCAGTGATGAGACACTGGGCGGCCCGCACATCACATCTTTTCCAACGCCACTAGACAAACAATTCCGTGATCCTTAAAGTATGAAAATACATGTCAATTTACTCAAGCAGCATTACTGACATTTTAGTTTTACTCGTAACGTCATAATTGGTCATTGTGCTTCCCGCAGTATTCGTAGTATTGTAGTAGTATTGGCAGTAGTCGCAGCAGTAGCAGCAGCAGAAGTACCAGTAGTAGTAGTAGTAGTAGTAGTAGTAGTAGTAGTAGTAGTAGTAGTAGTAGTAGTAGTAGTAGTAGTAGTAGTAGTAGTAGTAGTAGTAGTAGTAGTAGTAGTAGTTAGTAGTAGTAGTTAAAAAAAGGTCCCTTTACACGCCTATAGGCGCATCAGGCATATAGGAAGAGCACCCATTTTTTTACAGACCAATCGGCACTCAGTGGGTAATGTCAGCATTACGCCGGCCGTTTTTACTTCCCCAGGAGAGCCATCCTGGTACCAATTTGAGGCTGGGTCGACCTGCGACGTCCCATACCACGATAAAAATCCAAGCAGTAGTAGTAGTAGTAGTAGTAGTAGTAGTAGTAGTAGTAGTAGTAGTAGTAGTAGTAGTAGTAGTAGTAGTAGTAGTAGTAGTAGTAGTAGTAGTAGTAGTAGTAGTAGTAGTAGTAGTAGTTGCTGTAGCAGCAGCAGTAGTAGTAGCAGCAGAAGCAGCAGTAGTAGTAGCAGCAGTAGCAGCAGCAGAAGTAGTACAATTAGTAGTAGTAGTAGTAGTAGAAGAAGAAGAAGAAGAAGAAGAAGAAGAAGAAGAAGAAGAAGAAGAAGGAAGAAGGAAGAAGAAGAAGAAGAAGAAGAAGAAGAAGAAGAAGAAGAAGAAGAAGAAGAAGAAGAAGAAGAAGAAGAAGAAGAAGAAGAAGAAAAGCGGGAGAAGAAAAGCGGGAGAAGAAAAGGAAGAAGTACGGGAAAGATGATGGCGAAGACAAGTGAAAGGGAAGACGTACGAGGAAGAAAATTACAAAGGAAAAAAAAAAAGGGGAAGAAATAGAGCATCGCCTTTGTGCCCATATGTTTGCATAGCAAAACTGCACATTCTAATTAAGTAAAAATATGTTCGTAAAATGTACCGAGAAGAGATGAGAAAAATTATAGTATATTATATCCATAGATCAGCCAAAATTGATCCCCCTCATTACCACTGAAATAATTGGAATGTTTAAAACTCGTACCTTCAGTTAAGCAGGGCATTTCATTGATCCAGGATTGGTAGCGAAGACATCTTCTACTGCGATCGCGGGTAGACTTGTCTCCAAGTTTAAACGCTGGCGTTTACTGGAGTCCCCGGTGATAGCAACTCAAACAAACTTAAGTGCCGAGAATATATTGATCGCAATTTTGGTGTATTCGTGACAATTATTTCGGATATTTACGGATGTATGTAGCATATCTAAACTGTAGAGACCCTGACGTGCAAGGGCGAGTAAATGGTTGTCAGTTGCAAGTAGGAAGAAAACCGGGCTTGTTTCGATATCCGCCTTCGGATCAGAAGTGTCATACGACCATCATTATGTTGGCTTAGGTGTTGCGAGTCCGACTCGTAATTTCAACGTACCGCGATCAAAACCCACTGCTGGCTGCGTGGATTTTTATCGTGGTATGGGGCGTCGCAGGTCGACCTAGCCTAAAATGGGTACCAGGAGGGATGTCATGGGGAAGTAAAGAAGTCCGGCGTAATGCTGACCACATGACCCATTGGTCTGTAAAAATATGGGGTGCTCTTCCCATATGCCCAGTGCGCCTAAAGGCGTAATAATGGATCTTTACTTTATTTTTTACTATCAGCATCATGTTGTGCCATTGTGTGTCACTTATGCCGCGCACGCTGTTTTTCTATTTAGTTCTGTCCTGAACAATTCCTTAGAGATCTTAGGTGTAATCTTATTCTTCTGCTGCTGTAAACTCCTTAAAAGGTTCTGGTTGTTCGTCCACTTGGAAACTTTGGTCTTGTTCCAGAACTTATGAGTTTTGCGTGCACATGTGGCTTATTTATGTTCAGATTGTTGGCTCCATTCCTCTGAGGCTGATGTACTACAACTTCGAAGGAAAGTCCTCTGATTAGTCGCCTTGTACGACATGCATGTTGGGGGGGGGGGGGGTGCAATATTTATATGAATTTTCACCTAAAATGATGTCCCCGGAACCCACACGGGGTGGATGGAATTCAGTCTAGCACTATAGCCTGTCTTGTCAACATTAGTTTTAGTTTTTGCCATAAACCTATTTACTTCTAATCACAGTTCCTATTTGGTGATTGTTCGCTTCTCAATGCCAGTATAGCGCCATCTTCTTTGTCTTAAAGCTGTTTGATACCATTTGTTGTTCACACGTCTCTCTTATACATACATTTAAAAAAGAATAATTTTTTATTTCAGTTCTTCGTTTGTGAATACGATACGAGTTATGAACCTAGTTTCTTAATTCCAACACGACGTGTTCCATTCACATGCAGGCGATTTAGTAGAAATATGCTGATGTGGACAACTGGGTGAGCACCGAATCTACAGAAACCAGTGGCAAACTACTGAATGTAAATGTCTGGTCAAACAACCAATCAAACAAAACGTGAGGTTACCTTGTCACTTCCTGTAAAGGATATGGAACTAATACTTATTTGCCTCCTCATGGTTTTCAACCTTGTAAAGCCAGAAGGACGTGGGTTAGGACAAAGCTGGCTGGTGGGTTAGGACAAAGCTGGCTGGTGGGTTAGGACTTCTTTTTTTTTTCATTACCGCATCGGTGTCGGCATTTCGATGCAGTTCTTCTTCTTCTTCTTCTTCTTCTTCTTCTTCTTCTTCTTCTTCTTCTTCTTCTTCTTCTTCTTCTTCTTCTTCTTTTTCTTGTTCTTGTTCTTCTTCTTTTTCTTGTTCTTGTTCTTGTTCTTTTTCTTCTTCTTCTTCTTCTTCTTCTTCTTCTTCTTCTTCTTCTTCTTCTTCTTTTTCTTCTTTCTTCTTCTTCTTCTTCTTCTTCTTCTTCTTCTTCTTCTTCTTCTTCTTCTTCTTCTTCTTCTTCTTCTTCTGCTGCTGCTGCTACTACTGCTGTCACTCTGCTCTCGTCGCTGTCGTCACTGCTGTTTTTCTTATTCTTTCCCCCCCCCCCCCTTCCCCGATCCTATTCTCCTTTCTCTTCATTTTTACCATCATTAGCTTTCTCTTCTTCGATCTCTCACAAAAGGGTGGCCTCTTAAAACGCCAGTTTAAATCTAGGCTTTGATACCTATATCTTTCGACCCAACATTTTAGATTTCACAAAATCCTTAACTGGTTGTCGTTCACAGAATACTGGTTAGAAGGCACATACACACGCACACGGCGCTCATGTACGCCCACATGCGTATGAACACATTCGCACAGCGCGCTTACACTCATGAACGTGTACAAACCTGCCTACACGCTCACAAATAAGCGCACACAACGGGTTGCACATACAGTGCCTACACACACCATACACACTCACGCGCACCCACATGCCCGCACGCACGCCTACACTGAAACCCATGCATCAGAAAAAGCATTTGAGGTGGCCCCTGACACATGATGGCACGTGAAACCCCCCCCCCCTTTTCCCTTTTCCCCCTCTCTCTATACCGGCTCATGCCTCACGTATCCTTCGAGTCCCATAATGTATATCATGTGTCACACAGGTCGATGGCAGGAAGCCATCCTACACAGCGAATCTCCCTGATGACAACACCCGACCAGAGCTGACGAAGTTTGTACTTTCGTACAACTTTAGTACTGTTTGATACTTGTCTAGAAAAAACGTAGTTTTGGTATCACACCCGATGTTTTGATGTTTGATTAATTTTGCATCAATATTTTAAATTTTGCAATTGTGCTAACTTTTTAAAACTGTGATTGGGAGTAGATTGAAAATACGCCCCGATGCAACTGTTGATGCAAATGTACCATGATTCCCTGAATCCATTAAGTATTAGTGAAGAAAGTTCGACGTAAATTATGTCATTGCTGGTGAAACCTCCAGCCTTATTAAATAAGATCATTATGAACAAATAAATACATAAAGAATTAAGGGGACTAATAGTGTAAGACCAAAAACCCTAATACTGAAAAACAACAGAAAAACTTTGATTTACAATTTCAGATGGAGAAAAAAAAAACTGGACATGAAAATCGCTGCCATTAGTTTGAAAATGCATATTTAGCTTTTCATATTGCCTCATTTTCTCTCTATTTAACAATATTGTGATACAAACTCGGCCTTCTCTGAAGACTTAACAATAAATGCATTAATAAGATCAAAGTTATTTCACCAGGACATTGATTATTTCAATTGGAAGCCATCACACAGCTTTGTAACAATTTAAGAGAAACAAAAATACAGCGGTGAGGTAATAGACTAATAATATCAATTCCTATCAAATGTAAGGTAAGCTGGTTATTTAAAAAAAAAATTATAACCGCTTTTAAATTAAAAATTGTGTACATTTTGGTGTGTTTTGGTAGCTTTTTGAAGAAGAAAAAAAATGATAATTTTCTCAAAAAAATTTCGGCTGCCCTGCCCCCGCCGCCGACTGAAGACCCAACAACGACTAATGTTTACTTTCAACAATATAAATTAACATTCTTGTGTTCCCTGTTATTTCCCTAGCTGTATAATTAGAGATTGCAGTCGAGAAGCGCAGACGGAAAGAACACATATGTGACAGTTATAATTTTCTGAGGCAAACCAGGAAAAATACTATGTGTGTACTGGAGGTGTGGGTGAAATTAAAACTAAATCAAAGTGGATTGAATGGCTTCAGTATTCTGTGGAGTGGGAGTACAGACACTAAGAAAACATCTAGTGGTGTGCCGGGGCGGGTGCCTTAACCCCTTACAAATTAAGTAGTGGTGCATCAGATGCCTAGCCTCGTTGGGTGCTTAATAATAATATGTGTTTCTCGTTGTAAGAGACAAAGAAAGAAGAGAGAGAGAGAGAGAGAGAGAGAGAGAGAGAGAGAGAGAGAGAGAGAGAGAGAGAGAGAGAGAGGAGAGAGAGAGAGAGAGAGCTTACCATCTTGTGCCCGCAGTGCATTGACGTCAATTCTAGTCAAGTAGAATTTGCACAAACGGATATTTGCTATGACAGCCCGACACCAGATCGTGTTTTCACCTTCTTATGTAGAACACTTCAGTAACATGAACTTTTCACCTAAATGTCATTAAGTGAGTACGATCCCATCGACTATTCCCACTGAGACTGCCAAACAACATAATTCACCTTCCACTTCTAACACCATCGTCGTCTTCGCCGCACCGTCCACATGTGAGAATTTAATATCAGAGGTCGTGCCACTGAAGTCGGCAGCTTTCTCGAAGTTTCTTGAAGACCCTCCATTGAGGTTTGATCTTCATTCTCATGGCGTTCCGCGTTAAGAAAAGTGAACTAGACAGTGTTGTTGAACCGGTAGGTCGAGGAGTAGTCCCTTTGGGCCACCAAAGAATTCTACTGATTTATATAACGCGATAGGGTAGATGGGTTCCTCTGTGGGATTAACACCTCAACGGCTTCCTGTTTGTGTGAAAAGACTCTATCGGGCACGTCAGAAATTAAAAATCAAACGGAGATATGCAGTGGATGTTACTGTAACGCTTCCTATATTAGAAACAACGCTCCAGCCACGTGTAACGTGTTTATTAGGCGCTAAGTGGAAGCAGATGTAGCATTAGCTAAAAACTGTAATGTGTTTTTGTTTCGTGTGTGGTTAGCTGTCTGGTGGGCCGCGAAACTATCTCGACTGCTTTGATGAGCCGTGGATGTAAAAAGTTTGAGAAACGCAGACGTGTTTACAGAACGATCGAACGAACAAACTTTATTTTCAAAGGGTTACAAATTGGGCACGCAGCCCGTCTGACATTCGGCCCTTCTGAGCACTAATTTTTCAGAGTAACAATACCTGTTATCAATAATGCATGTTATGGATGTAATAAAGAAATATGCAGAGAGATAGGAAGAATGAAACCTAACTGTTAAGCGTTTGATCACACTCCCTCCCCCCCCCCCCCCCCCCCCCCCCCCCCCCCCCACCTCTCCCCGCTCCCAAACGTGTAAAAAGCTATGGAGCACAAGTCACAACAATGTATAGATTTCTCTTGTTATATGTCTATGTTACTTTATTCCGTTCCCCAATGCCTTATACTTTTTTTTCTGTAGGCCCTATTTACGTGTTTAGACAGACATTCTCCAGCAATTCTGAACGTGGCTGTTTTTGTGGCACGTCTAAAAACAACTCACACAGAAAAAGATGAACTGATAGCCCAAAACATGCGCTTGATTGTTGTGTTTTTTAGCATCAGTTTTCTGTCCGCTTTCTGTGTCAACCTTTTATATATTCTATTATGATATAGTTGCCTTATATATTTTACCGTGTTTTATTTAACAATTGTATCTTGATGTTGTCCGGACAAGATGTTTGTTCTATGGCCATGTAGCAAGACTTGGTGATATTAGAGTGCATTCTCCCAGATGTTTTTGTTTGTGTGGCCGTCTCCGTGTCTTTTAACGGGTCTTTTTGTGTGAATGCTGGCTCAATCAAACGTTCTATTTTACCAGCATGTGTGTTGTTTATTGAATCTCTAGTAATTCTTTCGGACTATGTCTCTCTCTTTTATCCCCTCTCTCTTTCTCTCTCTCCATCTCTTCCACTCTGTCTCTTTCTCTACTTACAAAATAAGAATATCTATCTATCTATCTATCTATCTATCTATCTATCTATCTATCTATCTATCTATCTATCTATCTATCTATCTATCTATCTATCTATCTATCTATCTATCTATCTATCTATCTATCTATCTATCTATCTATCTATCTATCTATCTATCTATCTATCTATCTGTCTGTCTGTCTGTCTGTCTGTCTGTCTGTCTGTCTGTCTGTCTGTCTGTCTGTCTGTCTGTCTGTCTGTCTGTCTGTCTGTCTGTCTGTCTGTCTGTCTGTCTGTCTGTCTGTCTGTCTGTCTGTCTGTCTGTCTGTCTGTCTGTCTGTCGGTCGGTCGGTCGGTCGGTCGGTCGGTCGGTCGGTCGGTCGGTCGGTCGGTCGGTCGGTCGGTCGGTCGGTCGGTCGGTCGGTCGGTCGGTCGGTCGGTCGGTCGGTCGGTCGGTCGGTCGGTCGGTCGGTCGGTCGGTCGGTCGGTCGGTCGGTCGGTCGGTCGGTCGGTCGGTCGGTCGGTCGGTCGGTCGGTCGGTCGGTCGGTCGGTCGGTCGGTCGGTCGGTCGGTCGGTCGGTCGGTCGGTCGGTCGGTCGGTCGGTCGGTCGGTCGGTCGGTCGGTCGGTCGGTCGGTCGGTCGGTCGGTCGGTCGGTCGGTCGGTCGGTCGGTCGGTCGGTCGTCGGTCGGTCGGTCGGTCGGTCGGTCGGTCGGTCGGTCGGTCGGTCGGTCGGTCGGTCGGTCGGTCGGTCGGTCGGTCGGTCGGTCGGTCGGTCGGTCGGTCGGTCGGTCGGTCGGTCGGTCGGTCGGTCGGTCGGTCGGTCGGTCGGTCGGTCGGTCGGTCGGTCGGTCGGTCGGTCGGTCGGTCGGTCGGTCGGTCGGTCGGTCGGTCGGTCGGTCGGTCGGTCGGTCGGTCGGTCGGTCGGTCCGTCCGCCCGCCTGCCTGCCTGTCGGTCTTTCGGTCGGTCGGTCCGCCCGCCCGTACGCCCGCCTGCCTGCCTGTCGGTCTTTCGGTCGGTCGGTCCGTCCATCCGTCCGTCTGTTCGTCCATTCATCTGCTTGTCTGTCTGTCGGTCTAAATGTCTATATATTTATAGATTTATCTACTGTCTATCCCTTAATCCATCCATTACCAGGCATTGAACCTCAACTGCTGTGTCGATAAAGCCTAACACTAACCACTCGGTCACCAGCTGTGTACAAACTACATGGCATTTTCTTGTTCACAAACAACTAATTAGACTGGAATTTGTTTTATATATTTGCCACCCACACACGCTCATGTTATGTATGTGTAAGTGTTTATGTGTCTGTGTGTGCGACAGCGTTTAAAATTATTACACAGCTGACTAATGTTGGCCTAGGATGAAGGAAACAAACTCAAGTGAGGCCCCGAGATGTTTTATAACCCTACGACTGTTTAGTTAGAACAGGTTTATGGGCACCCTTATCGCCCACGTCAGAATACGACGGCTCGCACCTGCGCCATTATTCTTTGCTGAGTGAAACGGAATTTACAACTGGGTTACGATAAGATTGAAGATGTGAATTCTTGTGTTCGGGGCGTTTAGTGATTGATTGTAAGTTGACGTATTCAATTATAGAGATGATGTGTGTATTATATGTAGGTTCTGTAGCAGGGGCGTCGTCACAAAGTAAACACTGTATGAACAGTTTTAGTCTTAGTCGATGTTTTAACTGCAATCGGATTTACCTCATAATAAACTATGGCAGCAGCAGCAAAAGCAGCAGCAGCAGTAGTAGTAGGTGTAGTAGTAGTAGTTGTAGTAGTAGTAGTAGTAGTAGTAGTAGTAGTAGTAGTAGTAGTAGTAGTAGTAGTAGTAGTAGTAGTAGTAGTAGTAGTGTAGTAGGAGTAGTAGGAGTAGTAGTAGTAGTAGTAGTAGTAGTAGTAGTAGTAGTAGTAGTAGTAGTAGTAGTAGTAGTAGTAGTAGTAGTAGTAGTAGAGTAGTAGGAGTAGGAGTAGTAGTTGTAGTAGTAGTAGTAGTAGTAGTAGTAGTAGTAGTAGTAGTAGTAGTAGTAGTAGTAGTAGTAGTAGTAGTAGTAATAGTAGTAGTAGTAGTTGTTGTTGTTGTTGTTGTTGTTGTAGCGGTAACTTTACAATTTTAGTTGTGCTGTTGTCGTTGTTGAAGTTGTTGTAAGAGTAGTAATTTCAACATTATTGATGTTTTTTGTGTTGTTGCTATAGTAATATTAGTGATAGTAGTAAAAGCAGCAGTTGTTGTAGTAGTAGTAGTAGTAGTAGTAGTAGTAGCTGTTGTTCTTGTTGTTGCTATTATGATTATTTGTGTTGTTCATGTTGTGGCTATTGTTGTTAAAGTTCCAGTTGTTAAAGTAGTAGTCGCAATTGCTTTGTTAATCGTACATATCATTGACAGTTAAGACAGTAGATGTTCATTCAAGTGTTTAAATATAATTAACATCTTACAGACTGCTGAAAGAGACTGAACACCGAAGTATCTATCCGAATACCCAACACAGCTTGCTTTTAACAAATAAACAAACTAGTCAGTATTGAACCAACACACTGTATACTTTAGTATTTGTTGCTTTAAACAGTTAATAAATAACGTATGTACTATACATAATAACTATTCTTTTGGATGCCTTTTGTCCATTGATTTTGAAAATATGGTCTGCAGTGAGACTATTCGCAACTAGATGAATTTTAAATTTTAATTCTTCCCTATTGATCACGGGTTGGCTGGGTGATGGCAAGTAACTATTAGGGGACATTTTAGCCGACAAATGATATGTGTTTTAGTGAAAATTTCCAAACGATTTTGTGTCAAGAAGGGGATGATCACGTACACTGAAGAAAGAAATATACCTGTCTAATATTAAAATGTATTATAGTTGAGCGGTCGGTCACAAATTTGGAGACCACGGTTTCCAGTTCTGTACCATGCGGAGATTAAAGTATCCCAGTCTGGATGACAGACCAGCGAGGCAGATCCCATATACCCCGTGAGTCTTATAATACACGCACATTTATGACAGGCGTTGCGAGTCCGACTCGCAAGCCAGCATACCGCGATCGAAACCCACTGCAGGCTGCGTGGATTTTTATCGTGGTATGGGACGTCGCAGGTCGACCCAGCCTAAAATGGGTACCAGGATGGGCTGTCCTGGGAAAGTAAAGACAGCCGGCGTAATGCTGACTACATTACCCACAGAGTGCTGATGGTCTGTAAAAATATGGGACGCTCTGCCCATATGCCCGATGCGCCGAAAGGCGTGAAAAAGGAACTTTTTTTTTTTTTTACTTACTGTATTAAATGTCTTATAATACACTTTGAATATGTGGAATTATGCTTTTATTAATATGCTATAATACATTGCATATTTAGGATACTGTACTTGTCTTTAAATGTCTTTTAATACACTTTAAAACTGTGCAATGGTATAATACATTGCACATTTGTGACACTGTACTTGTATTTAAATGTCTTATAATACACTGCATATCTGTGATACTATGCTTGTATTTAAATGTCTTATAATACACTGCATATCTGTGATACTGTGCTTGTATTTAAATGTCTTATAATACACTGCATATCTGTGATACTATGCTTGTATTTAAATGTCTTATAATACACTGCATATCTGTGATACTGTGCTTGTATTTAAATGTCTTATAATACTGGATATACATGTGAGCTATGCTCACCCAGCGTGAGTACCTTTCTGCGGCTTCTCTGTCCTTCGTTTTTAATGGAATTAGCGGAAGCACTATTATAGACATCATCATCATCGTCAACATGTTAAATAGACATAAAACAATATCCATATATATATATATATATATATATATATATATATATATATATATATATATATATATATATATATATATATATATATATATATATATATATATGGCACAACTCCAAGTTTCTTCTTTCAAGGAAAAACAGAATACGAAATCACGAAATCAGACGAATGCTAGGAATAAGGCCAGTCTTACAATTCAACAAAGAACAACAAATGAAGTGGTTTGGACACCTAACAAGAATGCCCCGGTACTATCTGCCACAGCGAGCCACGCTAAAACGTTACAACGGGTATAGAGCGAGTGGAAGACCTCGGAAAAAATGGAGTGATGGCATTAAAAACAGCCTTACAGAAATGAACATCAGTCTTTAAAGTGCTGTTGACAGAGCTCATCAACGAATGTTACATCTTCCCATCAACACTTCGCTAAGGTACAAGGTGGAAGAGAAGAAGAAGAAAAAAGAAGAAGAACTCCAAGTTACTTCAGTATTTAAAAATAATGTCACTTCATTGGCTCACAGGGTTATATACTGCTAAAAGCATTGTTTTATTTACCAATCGTGAATGGGTGAAGTTGTCAGCATCACGCCGGGCTCGTTTACTTCCCATTACATTTTCTAGTACCCCTTCAGACTCTGTCAACCTATGAGCGAAGGTTACTGCTAACTAATTCCCCCTGTATACGGACTGCGCTACCCTGGCTCCCTACTTTCTTTCCTGCTCAAAGTTTTTATGTTGCCACACTGTGTACATTTCCAACGTTCCTGTTTTATGTTCTAGTTACAGGTTTGTCATTCGTCGATAAAGACCTTGGCCAAACCCCATTATTCCTATCAAGAATGGAGAGGACCTTTTATCTTTCCCCGGCTCCCCATTTCCACGTACACTGATAAAGACGTTGCTGGAAACGCGACGTATCTTTCCAACATTCATAATTTATATTGCCATTGCTTTCCACAGGCTGTTCAGTGATAAAACATGTTTATGCGAAAAACTGGCTTGTCTTTTATTACTAATTGATAAAAGAATGGAACTCCTGTCGTGTGCAATGGTAAATGCAACGAATTACAAACATAGTTTGCATTGTATTGCAGTTTGAGTTCCCCCTGGCGCTCGGAAGGTCGTAGTTTTGACTCACAGACTGAGTATGTCCCTTCACAAGTACAATTTTTACTAACATCCCTGTGGATCGTCGCTGAAGAGACGAAGGACATGCTTTGTGCGAGGCTGGCAACTAGTATCTTGCCGTTCTAGGGAGACATGCTCGCTGCTACAGAAAAATAATTGGATGGGGGAGAAGGACTCAAGCCTGGTTTGACTGCGCAATAATAACATTTGACTTTATCTTTATTTTTGCGCAGCTAAACAAGGCGTCAACTAGACAAGGCCACTCACCTCAATTTTATTAGTGGGTGGCCCTCAAGGGGCTTAAGCTTTGTTTAAATTGCAATAATAGTAAGAATAAAAAATTAATAATAATAATAATAAATGTTCTTGCTGTTATAATTATTATATGTTGAATCGGAAATTTTATATATATATAAGAAATAATATGAAATTTATGAACTCATGCTTAAAAAGAGAACGCTTTGGATGGTCTGAGAATGGCATCGCGGCTGTGTCCTATCAAATACCAGGGGCCCTGCGTATAGCCGGACCATAGCTATGGCCTAACGGCTGAAAGGAGCTTCTAGGACCTCTCCACGGATGATCCTCATCCTCATGGTGGCACTTTGTGTCACCGGGTGTATATCGCTTATGTGATATCCTGGTAGAAAAAGAGAGCGAGAGAGATGGAGTCTCAGCTCATACATTATAGCGCTTATGTTCCGAGTATATTATTATATTTATGTGTCATTCAACACATAATTATTAAACTATACTTGAAATAATACAATTCATAAACAGAAAGAGTTTCTATAAAAGCTTGAACGGGTCTCTTAGTCCCTCTACTAAATTGTTGTTTTTGAGGGCTCGTTGAACACGAGCTGCCAGATAGCAATATATATATTGAGAGAGAGAGAGAGAGTGCGCTAGAGAGAGATAGCACGCGAGAGAGCGCGAGAGGGAGAGCGAGGGAGAGAAAGAGCGAGAGACAGCAAGAGAGGGATCGAGAGAGAGAGAGAGTGAGAGAAAGAGCGAGAGAGGGGGCGAGATTAGCGAGATAGAAAGCGAGAGAGAGAGAGAGAGAGAGAGAGAGAGAGCGAGAGAGAGAGAAAGAGAGAGAGGCTCATTGACAGAACCTTTTCTCGTAAACTGAAATACTTTAACGCGATAATGGTTTGGAGAGAACGGTAGTGAAGTGTATGACGCCTGAAAGAAGAGGCAGGGGTCGAACAGTACGACAATGGACATGGGATATCAAGGATACAATGAGCATACAAGTTCACGAGGTTTGAATGGACATAGTGGCTTTCTGGGTGCTGCGAATACTATCGATGTTCTGCAAAATAATTTGCTTCATGATGATGATCATGACTTAATTCTCTAAGTAGGCTTGCAATAAAATCATATTCATTTTTGAAAATTTTCTTTCAAACGTTTTAATATTATTTGAAATATTTGAAATACCAACGCATTCGAAATGTCAGATTTGTGCATTTACCCCCCAAAAAAAATCAGTTCGCACGCAGTAAGATAATGTGTGTATTAGGCAGTCGTTAAGTACGAACGATGGTAAAACACGAAATGAAAATCTGTACTTGGCTTGACATACCAGCGGCTATAATGCGGTGTCATGATACAGCGTTGGTAGAATATCGACAAACAATTACAAGAGAACAGTCAATAGCTTGTGAGTGGGGAGCGCACAATAAAGATGGCTTCGGGCATATTTCGTGCCCCCCCCCCCCCCCCCCCCCCAAAAAAAAAAGTGGACTCTGATACTGTCAACACTAAATTAGGAGACACATCTAAGAGGGATTTAGGGGTTGCTGTGGTTTAGCGGATAGACACTTTCATGAGGATCGGAAGGTCGTGGGTTTAAGTTCCTGATATAGCTGGCCTTTTTTTTTTCCATAAATGATCTTGGCTACCAAACCTTAAATGGGTACCAGGTACAGTCCTGGGAAGTAAAGACGGCTGGCGTAATGCCGACCATATAACCCACCGAATGCCGATTAGTCTACAAAATAGAAGTCCAGCCCTTTACGCCCTGTTCGTCTAAAGGCGTGTGAAACGGTCCTTTACTTCACGTGGAATATGTGTTACGAAAGATGGCAGGGGAGATATTATGCCTGCTGCGTTGAATCAGGGATGAGGATGCGTGTTCCGGTGAGTAGTCGTGTATGTCTTCTTCTTCGTCGTTCGCCCGAGTGACGTAATTGCGTTGTGTCTGATTACAGTATAGCCGTTCGACCGGCGCATTGGGCTTTGCAGTACATTTGTTTTTCAAATCAGATTAGCCTTTCTGTGCGTATCCAGTTAGTTATTGAGATAAAATGTATATACATACACAGACCAAGCACACACACACACACACACACACACAGACGAATTAAAATTAGGAGTAGCAGCAGCTCTAGATTTCATTAGAAGACAACAGAGGAAATGGTTTGGCCATATAACGCGGATGTGAGCAGACAGTACACCACAGCAAGCAATGATTTCCACACCAGGCGGGAAACGAAGAAGAGGCAAGCGATGTTTAGAGGGAATTACAGACTCCATATAAAGCCCCATTTACCAAGCATACATTCGGGCACTTTCCCGTAAATCATTCTTTACCTCAACACCACAAGGTACCAGAGAGTCAAGATGAGATAAGATATACATACACACACATCATCATCATTAACATTATCATCATCAACATTATCATCATCATCATTATCATCCTCATCACCGTCATCACCATTATCATCATCGGACGAAAGCTGATTTAGCATATCGGTTCCATCCTCAAGGTCAAAGTAGGAGGAAGACTCCATAGACCACTTTTTATGACAACAGCCAGTAGAGCTACCTTGTGGTACTAATGCATCAGAGCACCGAGCACGCATGGGAATGCCCAATGTGCATTGACGTCCTCCTCTTTTTCTTCTTCTTCGCGTTCACCGGTTGTAAACTCCGGCGGAAAGTTCTAGTTGTCCGTTATATTCTGGACTTTAACTCTTGCTCCAGAACTTGATTTGTGTGCACATCCGTTTTATAGATCTGGCGTGTATGTATGCAGACTGCCGGTTTCTTGCCTCTCGTGCAGTCTTTGTCCGTTTTCGAAGAAAACCCTGGGTCTGTTCTGTTGTTCCACCACACTGGGGCCCCATAAACCACACGGGGAGCAGTAACGTTGATTGTGATGTGATAACTGATAATATAACAAGTATTTTAATAAAGCACTCCCTACCTGGAGAATCAATGGCGAAAACGGATAAAAGTATTTCTAATTTCCAGTCACGTTCGTGAATTATGCACGTTGAAGTCATCTTCACGAAATATTCTTGCCATCAGGTGTCACGCCGGTACTTTCAGAGGTGACATGCAGTGTTAAGTAGACATTTGTTTGATGATGAGTTTTACACACACATAAACACACATAAACGCGCATAAAACACACATAAACACACGCACGCGCACATGATGACCATACAGTCGTATATGAACAGAAGTACAATTAAGTCCATGTTAAACAGTGTCCTGTACCTAGATACAGTTATCAGTTCTCGTTATGCCTAGTGGCACATGAAGCTTTAGAGGGACTTTGTCCCAAGACCGACGGACGTTTAGAGCACTTATTTATTTGTATTAATGTGCACTAGTTTTTACTCTTTGTCTATTTTGTTATTATCTGCCACAGTTCTTCTTCCTTCTTTCTACTTTGTCTGCCTTCTAACTTTCTTCTTCTTCTTCTCTTCCTGTGCATTATTTTACGTATTTTCTCTCTCTCTCTCTCTCTCTCTCGGCTTCGTTGTCTACTTTGTTGTTCTTTTATTGTTTTTCTACTGCCTTTCTTCGTCTTCAGTTTGTTTGGTTTTATTCAGCATCGTCGTCTTTGTCGTCGTCATCACCATCATCATCATGATCATCTTCTTCGTCTTCTTCTTCTTCTCATCCTCCTCCTCCTCTTCCTCCTACTCCTTCTCCCCCTGCCCCTCCTTTTCCTTATCTTCTTCTTTCGTCTACCCCAGCAGTAGTATTAGTAGTAGTAGTAGTAGTAGTAGTAGTAGTAGTAGTAGTAGTAGTAGTAGTAGTAGTAGTAGTAGTAGTAGTAGTAGTAGTAGTAGTAGTAGTAGTAGTAGTAGTAAATGCTGTTGTTTTTATTGTAGCGTCGCAACAGCAGCAGCAGAAGCAGTCTATATCATAATTATTAGCAAATCGTTATTGCAAATCCTTATTGCAAATCCTTATTGCAAATCCTTATTGTTAAGGCACACATTTCTGGTCAGACATTGACTAGAGAACACTGAAAACTGAAATAAAAAGCTGCGGAGGTGTGACTGAGCTTACAGCAATGCTAGGTTTGTCTTACATCATAAAAAGCTTCAGTAAGCTCGACAAATGCGCAGAGTGAGTACTAACTTGAGATGAGAACATCGCGCGTGTGAGTGTGCACGTGTGTATGTGTGTGCACGTGAACGTCTGCGCGCGATTAAAGACATCGATCTCAGTAACCTTACCAGAAGTCCACAACACTGGAAGTGCAGACGTCAGGGTGGGGTAGCAAATCATACCTTGTGTTCTCATTGGTCGCAGGCTGCACGTGCATGAGACATTCTTCTTAAGGAGTTTTTGACTTAATTGCAGGTAATAGCGACCGATACAGGGAAAGGAGTTCCTGAACGAGACTGCATAGGATCACAGTAGCTTATAAAGGAGGACAAATAATCAGTTGCTTTTGGTGTTTGTTTCGTTAAGACAATAAGCAAAGTGTTAGTGGCGAATTTTCACGTAAAACTGTCCATATATATATATATATATATATATATATATATATATATATATATATATATATATATATATATATATATATATGCATATGTATATTCCACATATTACACTTACATTTCAGTTTAGCATATCTGAGTTTCTAAGTTTATGATCTATCGCTTGTCGTTTCGATTTAAATTTGCAAATATAAGTAAATATTTAGAGAAATTATTCCTGAAGCCGAGGTAATACATGAGCAATGCAGCTTGCCTGCCTGTCAAGTGGACATGAGTTCGAATCCACGTTTAACAGAATATATTCGTTTACTACAGGAATATCTGACTTGAGCATGTCTAAGTGCAGGGTTTTATTTGTTTTTTTTTTTCTGACGCTTCACTGTGTTAGAACATTTTTTTAGGCACGCCCCCCCCCCCACCCCCCAGCCTACTGTAATAAATACTCTGGCATGAGGTACCGGCACCCTTTTAGACACGTTGTTGTGAGTTCGTGTATTTTGTTTTCCATGAAGTTAGGGAGGGGAGAAGGATCCACGTCTCAGTGTGCCAAGAACCTTCACTTGTAGATTTTATTTGTAGTCAGTTTAAAAATGTAAATAAACCGTTTGTTTCAAGAAACCGCTATTCTTAAGTGGTTAGTACGCTTGCCAGCTGGCCTGGTATTCAATGTTTGAATCCATGATTAATGTATAACTATCGTGTTCTTATATTACACATACTTTTCGCTTTAGCTTCGCTAAGAATTTCAAGAATGCACACTTGTCTTTGTGATTTCTAGTTATATAGGGTAACATTTAGACCAGTGTTTCCCAAACTCTTCTTAGCCGCGGCGCTTTTTTTTCAATTAACATTTTTCCACGGCGCCCTAACCTAAGTAAAAGTGTAACTACTTGTGTCTTGGTTAAGTTAATTATGAAGCGTTTACAACATTTCGCGGCGCTTCTGTGAAGAGATTGCCGCTCCCGGGGGCGCCGCGGCGCACAGTTTCAAAATCACTGATTTAGACTATTCTTTGAGTGTTGATTGTGTTGTTGTTTGTGTCTCTCTCCAGAGAGTCGTAGTGGCGCAGTGGCCAACATGTTTACTTGTCAGCCTGGAGATAGTAGTAGTCCATACTGAGACGGGATGTATAAAATTTACTTGAGCCACCAGGGCGACCTAGCCTTAAATCGGTACCAGGAAAATATCATGGGAAGTAAAGGAGGCTGACGGTGCAATGACCATATTATATGTGAAGTGTTAATTGGTCGGTGAACATTGGGAGCTAGCACCGTATACCCCAATGCACCTAAACTGAAAAGGCTCATCTGCTTTAATTGCTTTTATTTCCGCGTGAGCAATTTCTCTTCTTTTTCTCTTTGCGTTCGGTGTCGTATGCTCAGGTCAGACCATCAGGTTAGTTGCCTCTATGAACACGCAGGTCAGCAGCAGGTCCTTTATGGTTCCCCATAGCGTGCTCTGCACACTTTGCTACTGAGGCCAGGTGTCTTTTCGAAATTGTCAGTAGAGTGGGCAGGTCTGCAGTATGTGCTCAGGTGTTTGTCGTCCTGACAGGCTGGGGACTTTACAGTCTTTATTTTATGCGTGCGGTAGTTGATCTTTGAGCCTGCAGTGTCCTGTTCGTAAACGAAACACTGCTGTTTGCTGCTTCCTGTTGAGTCTGCTGATGGTGTCTAGTGGCATTTTACTGCTGGGTTGTTCTCTCCACATTTCCTTGTATTTACCCTTGATGAGTGTTTTGTTTTCTGGTAATGGCAACGATTTCGTGTGTTGTTACTTGTTTCTCATTTGTCCCATTTTGATTTTTTGGGCAAACTTCCGCTAACTCATTCCCTGATACGCCGCAGTGAGCTGGGATTCACTGGAACACGATTCCATTGTTTTTCTTTGGCTGAATCAGCAATAGCAGCAGCAGCTGTCCATATCAGTGATTCCCAAATAATAATTCACTTATATAGAAATTTCAAACCCCCCCCCCCCCCACCCGTAAAGGGCTATTTTCATGCTATTGACGTCACGGGCATAATGGTGCTATTTTTAAAGACTTTCTGTCACTCTATTGGTGATGTGGTTAACATCACGCCGGTCACCTTTATTTCCCAGAAATTTACCCAGTCCCGTTTTATATTGGTTGACATGGGGGCCAATTTCATTGTTGAAAAAATCCAATTATATGCGAATTGTACCTAGGACGTCAAGGAGGGGCAGGCGAACGTCTATGGGCTACATCACTGCGGCTCGCGTAGAAGAATGTATCATCATCATCATCAAGTGCTTTTGCCGACTGGCGTGGGCGATCATGCCTCTGTATAATCAGCGATCTGCAATTCTCGGTTCGTGTGCTGACGCCCTTCCATGCCATGACAAAACGCTGTCTCTGTATTTTCGCTAGTTAATAACGCCATGACAAAGACTGTCTCCGTATTTTCGCTAGTTAATAATCACGCCATGGCAAAAAGCTGTCTTTGTATTTTCGCTAGTTAATCATGATATGACAAAACGCTGTCTCTGTATTTTCGCTAGTTAATCATGATATGATAAAACGCTGTCTCTCTATTTTCGCTAGTTAAAGTTAATCATGATATGACAAAACGCTGTCTCTGTATTTTCGCTAGTTAACCATGCTATGACAAAACGCTGTCTATTTATTTTCGCTAGTTAATCATGAAATGACAAAAGACTGTCTCTGTATTTTTTCTAGTCAAT
Organism: Candidula unifasciata; assembly: GCA_905116865.2. NCBI lineage: Eukaryota > Metazoa > Mollusca > Gastropoda > Stylommatophora > Geomitridae > Candidula > Candidula unifasciata. The sequence continues at coordinate 64,165 of CAJHNH020002182.1, forward strand.
TATGACATGACAAAAGGCTTTCTCTGTATTTTCGCTAGTTAATCATGACATGACAAAAGTCTCTGTATTTTCGCTAGTTAATCATGCTTTTAAATCAAGCATATAAAAAATTATTGTCGGCATCTGTGACTTAGGCGAAGACCGTCTCTAGCTGGCTTGGACTTTACGAACGCGCTTCGTAATGCCGGAGTGCCGGGTTGGATCCCAGCTGCGGAAGATTTTGCAGCAGATTACCTTGCGTTGGTATCCACAGTGATATCGGACGCTCACAGTCCCGAAAGCAACAGCAAACTACTGGACGTAAATTTGCCTAGAAGAATCACAACAGCCAAAAAACTGCTATGATGGTTCTGCAACGTCCTGTAAGGGATACGTAACTAACTTATAAGAATATTTAGAACCTTCGTTGCGTACGTTATTTTTTTCTTTCTTTTGTAAAATCAGTAATATATGTAAATATTTAAACATGTCCTGGAGTATTTATCTACAACAGTCGATGTCCTTCTACAACAGCCGTTGTCCTTATACAACAATTGATGTCCTTCTACAACAGTCGTTGTCCTTCTACAACAGTCAATGTCCTTCTACAACAGTCAATGTCCTTCTACAACAGTCAATGTCCTTCTACAACAGTCAATGTCCTTCTACAACAATCGATGTCCTTCTACAACAGTCGATGTCCTTCTACAATAGCCTATGTGCTTTAGTTTATAGAAAGTTTTTGCCGTTAGCAGAGTCCCTTGTAGGTTTAGAGTTTTACAAAGGCCTTAAAGCCGACTATAGAAGTGCACTACTAATGTTTGCAATGTGTTCTGAGCGTTGTTTACAATAAAATGCGTGTGCGTGAAGAGACTATCTCTCTAAACTCAGTTAATTGTTCGCAGTTCTGATAAAATATGATAATTACTCATAAAATTTTAATTGCTATTCTGAGTGGTACTTTAACTATTCAGGCACTTTCGTGAATTATTTTCTGAAATGGAAAGTACTTTTAACCAGGACGTAATTATTTCTAGATGAACACAAGGCTCTATCTATCCATACTTGTTAAATACTGTTAATTTCTATCACTGGACATATAGAAGCGAGTAGCGAGTATGTTTCTTTCCGAATGTGTCCTTGTAAATTCTAGACCCATTTTATTGGGGGGAGGGGGTGCGGGGGGTGGGGGGGGGAGATATACCCGCTGCCCTCTCCTCCAACAACCGTATTGTATAAAAGGATTAATTATGGGTGTTTGTTTCCTTCGAAGTCGGAATGCATCTATCTGAGAAGCGAGGAACCAACAGTCTGCTCACAAATAAGCTAGATCTGTAAAACGAGTGTGCACATGAAACTCAAGTTTTGGAACAAGACACTAGTAAACAGGCAGAAAAATTACTAGAACTTTCCACTGGAGTTTACGGTATGCTTGTTTGTGGGTTGGGGGAGGGGGGGGGGGCATTTTGTTTTCTTTAAGACTGAGCCCAAAACTTAATGGGGGAGTGTAAAAGAAATGAAACAGATGGTAATAGTGACCTAAGGTGTTTACAAACTGTCCGAGTATTATCTAAGCACAGTTTGCATATCCTCTTAAAGGTGTTGGAAATGTTTATTATTACTTGTTTTTAGATGTATGAATGAAATTATGTATGAAAGAAGGGAGATGGGAGGGCAAAATATTAGACTGGCCTGCGTTCTTAACCCTTTGAAAATTAGGTTTGTTGGCTTGTTCGTTCGTTCATTAGATAGACTAGTACACGTGCTCTCACCGTAAGAAAACAGTTTCTTTGATTAAGTATAGTTGTTATTACCGTAGGAAACATTTTTCCTCGTCCAGGACAAGGGAAGTTACTGTAATTAACACTTTCATTGGATAAGTACCAATACAACATCGTGGGAAAATGATTCTTTCAATGTCGATACATTAAAGAAATAGTTTCCTTAGTAGGTTTGAGGGTTCGAACAACGGATCAACATCATGGCACAGGGGTGGTAACCTATAAGTGCTCCATTCTACTTCTAACTCAAGTCGTCCGAAGTAGATCAGTAGAAGTAGAGGCTTCGTAGCACTGGCGAGGACCCTGAAATATTTTGGGTAGATTTGTAATTCCAAATTTCTGCCCTGGCAGCGCCGTTAGGCTACTCTTTTTGATTTGCAACTACCAGGATCACCCGTGAAGAGGTCCCAGAAACCCCTTTCAGTCGGTAGGCCTATGACTAGGCTAAATCGTTGCCCCGGCTATATTCAGGGCCCCCGACAGAAGCCAGGGTGGGGCTTCAAATAACGAAACATTGCATCCCACATGGAGATGACTGATTACTGAATTATAATTAATCTATCAGAAATCTCCCGTAATAAAGTCTGAAATTGCTTAATTGCAAACACCTTTCACTAACCAGTTGAGAAAGCGTTTTTAAATTTTTTTTTCAAATGACTGACTGCTGTATCAAGTGGGGTAATTGGACTAGAATCCAAGGAGGCCAACAAAACGAAAAAAAAAAAACAGGTTTACTGTACCAATAAATACCTGACCTCTGAGGTCAGGCAGTGTCGTATGAAAAGGTTCACAGTATTTTTCACCTGCGTGACAAAGCCAGGTCGCCAGAAAAGCTTAAGACGGTGCATGCCAGTCAAGATTGGATCAATTCAGAAAGTTGCCACGCGCGAGTTGTTCAGTTGTGGTGTATGTAGAAGGTACCCGGTGTAGAAGTATTATTGCTGTTAAATCTAACATGATGATTATAGGTGTCTGACGTGTTTCCGGTATGGAATATTACTGTAGTAATAGATTTTAGTTAGTTGGATATCATTTTGCATGTTGCAAGCAAAACCCAGTTTTGTTGACTGATTATAGAAACGCGCTATGTGTTTAGCTGCGGAAGAGAGGGGGTGAACCATTAGTCTGAGAACAACAAAGCCAGATTTATAAAACGCATGTGCACACAATACTCAAGCCCTGGAGCTAAAGTGGTCAAGCAGGACTTTTCCCTCGGAGTTTACAGCCTAAAAACACAAAAGAGGACGAACAGACTGTAGTAGTAACGGTTTAGTTAATTTCTGATCCTTTTACAAGTTGTTGTAATGTGTTAGCTGTTTGTGCAAAGTTACTTTACGCAACACTCAGGTTCTGAAACAGGACTGCATTCTAGATGTAGACGAACAACCAGAACTTTCTACTGGAGTTCACAGCCGGTGAACGTGAAGAAGAAGGAGAAAACTTAACGTTTAGTAGTGGAATTTCACAATAGACTTTAGTTAGTGAATATCTATTCACAGGACTTCGTTCACTGACACTGGCATTTTTAACGTTTGTAAAAAGGCACCTTCACGTAAATGATACTTCGGTCAATATGGTGGATAGCTTGCTTGCAGTTTTTAGTCGTGGCAAATTTTTTTTCAATTCTTACAATAATTAGCCGGTGCATTTTCCTCCATATGTAGACTAAAAGATATAGTTCTGTCCTCCGGCTACTGAGTCGGGTGCATGGCGCAACACTACGAGCTGGGAATTTCATTTGAAAATTTTTTCGGCTGTGCCCAACGTAGTTAGTGTTGTGAACTGTAGATTAGGAATATAGCCAATGGCCTGTTGACAGAAAGTACTGATAAATGATGCCTTATTCGATTAAATGCGCTTGAAACTGCGAGTCTATTGTAGCTGCTGCTGCTTCCGTCGAAGTAAATCGCATTTCTTGTGACGGACTGTTTATGTTGGGTAAGAAAACTTTTTTTTTGAACAGTTTTATTGCGTAGATAAATTTAGAGAAAAGGTTGCTTGTTAGCCTTTGTGTTGGTTGTCCATTTCCTTTTTGTCTCCTCTCACCTTGTCTCTCTTTCTCTCTCCCTCTCTCTCTCCTAACCCCGCCCTATCCACACACACACACACACACACACACACACACACACACACACACACCATTCACACACGCTTTTTTCTTTCACTTGACAAACATTATACGCAAGCAAACACTTTCTCTCTCTCCTCTCTCTCACAAGCACTTTTTATCTTTCTCACGCACAGATACACTTTGTCACACACACTTTCTTTCACACACGCACACACTAAACATGTCTCTCTATTTATGTCTTTATTTTATGTCTGTATTTATCTATTTATATATCCGTGCATCTGCTAGTACCTCCATTTTTTTCTTTTATCATCCTCTCTCTCTCTCTCTCTATATATATATTTTTAAAAAAGAAAGACAATGGAAATCGCACGTGTCTAATATAGTTAATGTCGCAATCATTTTCTGCACAGATATAGAGATAGTCTGGTTTTCCAACTTTAGAACACGCACCTTATAATTGTGTCTTTATATTAGTGGTCGTTTAAATGGTGTTATTGGCACAGTAACAAAAATGGTTATTTGGTTATCACATGCTAAAGCTGTTTGTATTTTTATAGGGGACGGAAGTAAAGCTACAACTGTACTTGTGAATAACAAAGTAAGTCGTAAAAAATAGAAAAGCGAAGGTAGCGTTAGTAAAATATAAACAAATTAGGTAATGAGAACTTGAAAATCACGTATAAAGCTCTTTAAGTTCTCTTAGATTTAAGTCATTACCCCCTTCCCTCCCCTCTTCCACCGACTACTGCTCTCTCCCTCTCCGAAGGATTTGAAAATCATTACCTGGCGATATTTTTTGTTGTTGCTGTAACTGACATTGACATCCCTGTCCATCCGGACTAAAATGGGGAGCAGGAATTGTTATAGGTAGTGAATGGGGCTAGTGTAATATTTACCACATTATCATTCAAGTACCAGTACAACTACTACCACGACCACCACCACAATAGCTAAAATAATGTCACTGCTATCTGTGTTACCATCGAAGTAGACAGAGAGTCGTGAGCCAGAAGATTTGGTTCCGCATGGCTAGTGCTGTCGCCACAGACTGGTCAGGTTAGGATGTATAATTTTACTTGCCGACAGAAGAACGCCATAACCTTACCGGCGGTCTTCACATGAGAGCACTATGGTGTAACAGCCCAACCACAACTATTACTGCTGCTGCTACTTTAAAGCAGTAACTGTGACTTAAAGCTCTCTCAGTTAATAGTTTGCCCCCCCCCCCCCCCCCGAAATTCACCGACAACTCTTTCCCTCATTGAAGTAGTTGGGAGAAAAAAAAAACACTTGAAAAGCAAATGAACACAGGAAAAAAACACCATAATTTGGAAATGAACGCTATGGTAAACAGCACAGCTTAAAATTCCAACGCAGATGAAATAACTAAATCTAAATGAAAATAAATGGAAAGCTATGAAATTTCAGCGTAACCATGCAATCGGAAAGTTTAAAAATGCAATCATAAGTATGCGAAATGGTCAAATTTAGCTATCAAATGGTTTACCCATTTACTTGTCTCAATTTGTTTTTTTTTTTTTTTTAAGTATTAAGGGCAACATTGCTAGTGCTGTCACCACGACAGAGCAGATGAGGATATTATTTTAGTCCGGGGTAAAAAAACAATTAACTACTGCGGATTCGAACCCTGGTCTCCCGCACGGGAACCCAGTGTTCTAACCATTCGACCAAGCAGCCACTTAATCCGAGCACCGAAAAGAGAACTAAACTATTGGAGATGTGTGTCCCTACTACTGTGTCCCGATTATAACACAACTCAAAACCGCAGGCAATTGTTTTCTCGTAGACAGATACTCCAGATATATTAATGAAACGGCACAACAATAGAAATCGCACGTGTCTAACACGGTTAATGAAGTTAATGTCGCAGTCAATGTCTGCGCCGACGTCGAGATAGTCCTTGATGCCCCCCCCCCCCACCCCCCACTCCCCCAATCGAAGGTTGTTTGGAAAAAAAAAGAAAATAGAAATCGTGTTTAATATGGTTATTGTGGCAAATATAGAGATAGTCTTGTTTGCTGTACCACGACCTACTCTATGTATTAGAGAAGGCGTTGGCTGCACGTAACTCGCCGGCGAATGGTGGAAGCCTTGCGTTCTGACTATGGCGCATGCGCAATTACTAACGTGGCTATAATTAGAAATCACTAAAATTATAAATATTAGTTTCGAATATTATGGCATAAATTGTCGCAAACTATCTCTAACAATGGCAGGTTGAATTTCAAACCATGATGGTTGAACATCCGGTATCAAAACAAACATATCCTGAAAATTTCAGCTAAATCGGTTCAGTAGTTTCCGAGTCTATAGGGGATAAACAAACACACAAATATTGATTTATATATATGTATATATATATATATATATATATATATATATATATATATATATATATGTATGTATATATATATATATATATATATATATATATATATATATATATATATATATATATATATATAATGTGTGTGTATGTGAAGTTGTGCGTGTGTGTGTATTTTCTTTATATAAACTCATAGTCAATCATGATGTTTCTTTGTCTGTCTCTTCGTTCTCGCTTTATCTCTTTATTCTTTTTGTTTCTATCTCGTTCCCTCTCTTTATCCGTTATCTCTCTTTATATATCTAATTTTCTTTCATTATTTCTGTCTGTCAAACATTTCCTTTATTTCTCCTTATATGAACATCTTTCTATTTGTCTCAATCTCTCTCTCTCTCTCTCTCTCTCTCTCTCTCTCTCTCTCTCTCTCTCTCTCTCTCTCTCTGGCTTTCTCCCTCTCCTACCATTCTCATCCTCTCTCTCTTTCTCTCTATCTCTTACCTCCCTCGCCCCCAACTTATGTACTCACTCTCCTTTCACATTGCACTGCTCTCTTTGCGAAAAATCTTGCATGTATGCAGATAACGTTAACTCCGCACATCCCAAACCCGCGACAATATGAAAATCGATTGCGTCCGGGCACTTAATAATTCAGGATTGAGAAACTCATTTTCCCAACCTCTCTGCTTGATAAGAGCAACAATCATCAAACAGAAGATAAGATATTTCTTGATTATTGACTTCCTTATTGTCACAGAATTACGCATTTAATTATTTAGGAAAATACGCGCTGCATCTGCATACGTGTTCTGTCACTTATTCCTTGGGCGGCTGACCAAGGTTTAGGTTTAGACGACGGATCAACATCGTGGCACTAGGGGTAACCCATAAGTGCTCCGTTCTACTTCTGACTTATGCCTGAGTCCGAAGAATCTCAACGCAGTGCACGAACTCCTTAGCAATGGCGAGGATCCTGAAATACTGTGGGTAGATTTTAAACTCCAAATTTTGCCAGGGCAGCACTGTTAAGCTACTCTTTACGATTTCCATCTGCCAAGGGATTTTTTTTACTTGCGCAACAATACACACAGGCGTCCGATCTCACTACCTAGAGACCAGAGGAAATTACTAGAAGTTCACGTGAACAAATCCCAGCCTTCACCGGGGTTTGAACCCGGGACCTCCAGCATTTTAGGCAGATGCCATACCTCGAAACCACTCAGCTCCCTAAAATTTGTATAGAAAAAGCACAACAGCCAAAAAATGCTGGAGTTGGTTCTGCAACGTCCTGTAAAGGATACGCAACTAAGTATTACTGGAACATGTTTAGGGTTTTCCCTAAGTCACTCATATAGTAAAACCTCGTTAATACGAACTCGCTCAACACAAACACTCACTTAACGTGAACAACATTGGGGCCCCAACACTGATAAATTGTTCATAATACATCTATTAGTCCGCGTTTGACAAGAAATCTTTTGGGAGGGACTCTAGATTTTTCAGTCCCTTGGAATTTGTAAGAACAGGATTTGTATGTACTGCGTTAGTAATTCTGTTGCATCTCCATGTCTTCTTCATTTATTTGCGTCCGTTCCTATAGAATTCTTTTTTGTTCTATGCATCTAGAATTCTACAGTGTTTGTTTGATCTTGCAACCGACTGATCCGGGGCTATTACGCTACCTTGTTCGTTTATGTCTAGAACATTATTTAGGGGCGGGGGGGGGGAGGGGGAGGACACTTTGAGTTTTAAAATGTCTAAATACGAGATGACTTAAATTCTGGGCGGCGAATTTCAACTTTCCTGCCTTGCCCCCCGCCCTCCCTCGCCTTTTCTAACACCATCCCCCTTTTCCCCCACCACAGATCACATGGTGGTCACCCACTGTGAATATTGCCAGAAACATGAATCTCCGTAGAGCCAGTGTTGACCCCTAGAGATATCGCTAATATCTACACAAACGCAACAATCACGGTTTCCGAAACCGAATGTCCGATCTGGATATACCTTGGTAAACAGAAATTACTTCTTGGCGGGCCTTGTAGTTAGGTGCTTTGAATTCCATAAGCGCTGTGTGGGTCCCGGGACCTCAAAAAGGGGGTGGGTTGTGAAGAGATGGTAGTCTACCGCCCCTTAAAAAGCATGCCGTAATGGGCGACTAATTAAGGTTTTCCTGATGTCAAATGGACTGGGCCGACCGGCGTCAGATCAAGATTCCTAGGTGTAAACTAAAATACAACTTTTAAGAACGCAAAGGGGGGAAAAAAACAAGGATATTCATCATAGTCAAATTTCATTGTGTGGGGATGGGGAAATTAAAGTAATTTGACAACTCGATTATGTCACAGAAGTATGTTATGAAGTGACAAAGCCTTTCTAACATAAAAAGATATTATAAAGTGAAAATCCATTATAATAGGAATATGAAATAAAATGACACCTTCGTTGTAAAGGAAGAAAATGTTAAAAAGTGACAACGACCGTTTTAACATACGCATACGGTATGTTTACAAGAGAAGTTTGTTCCTATTGTTCTGTTTGATTTATTTGTTTATTTCCACTAAAGCGGGCATTTTGATTAAAAAATTCAGAATTGTTAAGAATTTATTTCTCTGCAGTCCTTCACACTATTGTTATATCGTTCCGCTTTCATTATTTTTTTTCTAATGTTGTTTGATTCACAGACACACCCGTGTTTTCATAAATCGTGACCTATTTTTATTGATTACTGCATTAACAGGCAGAGATTGCTTAATTTGCTTCTATGTGATTGTATTTCTACGCGCTAGCAGCACGAAGTCACCGCCTCACACTCACCGCGGACAAAGGCCTATTTAGGAGAATGCAGTGTCGGTTCTTTGTTTTGTTCAATAATCACACGAAAGCTCATCTCAATTAGCCGCTTCTAACTGCCCTTTAATTGAAGCTCCACGCTGGAAAATTCCACATCAGATAGCTCGACATACACTTTGTCTTCAGGGCGGAATCACCCGTTTATTTGTGTGGGGAGGGGGGATGGGTAACTGCACCGCAATTTCCTTGGGGAAAATTGCTGGTCATTACTGGAAGCCAACACCACAGGTTGGTAATAAATTAATAGGACAACTGTGTAGCATTTATTAGACATTTTCTGTGCCACAGTAACTGTCTGGTAGTCAAAGGTTGCACATTAGTGGTGTGGTTTGTATTTATGTAATGAGTTCTTGCTTTATCTTGCTGATGACAAACACGAGGCAGAGGCAGAAAGTTCAACCATAAATGTCAATCTTCTGGTCTGTTCTGTGACTCGATCATCAGTAGTTGGAAAGATGGGGGAAACAAGGGCAGGGAAGGGGTGTGAGTTATGTGACAGCGCCGTTATGTCAAAGAAAGATATCAATCGAAAATGCGTTAAATTATAGTAATGTCATATAAAGTGATAAAGCCTTTCTTCTTCTTCTTCTTCTTCTTCTTCTTCTTCTTCTTCTTCTTCTTCTTCTTTTTCTTCTTCTTCTTCCTCTTCTTCTTCTTCTTCTTCTTCTTCTTCTTCTTCTTCTTCTTCTTCTTCTTCTTCTTCTTCATCTTCTTCTTTTTCTTCTGCTGCTTCTTCTTTTTCTTCTTTTTCTTCTTTTTCTTCTTTTTCTTCTTCTGTTTTTTCTTAAAGTCTATGTCTTGTGGCGTTGGTTGAAATGTCTAACTATAACCTTCTGTCTCGAGTACTTTCAGTCAACTCTGACACACATAGATGATACTCTATGCCATGATGTCAGACTGTCCAGCATATGTTCTGTCGCTGGCCCTCTGCCTCTCCTTCCCTCCAACTTTTCTGCGGCCACGATGTACTCCAGTTTTCTCCTTTTCATCACAAGACCAAAGAATGTAGATTGTCTCTTTCTGATGTGGGCAATCAGTTCTCTTCATGAGTCAGTTTCTTTCAAGACGTATTCATTACTCTTTTTATCTGTCCAGGGTATTCTCATTATTCGTCTATAAAACCACATCTCTGCAGCTTCCAAATAAGTTGCTTTATATGTTAGAAGGATGGTTTCTACTCTGTCACCTGACACGTAGTTATAGAGACAACAAAGACCCGCGTATCGTGCACTATCCGGCATATTGACAAGCGTCAGCCTCACTCCATACATGTAAATCAGAAAACATACTGGTGTATATTTAAAATTTGAGACATGCAACAGAATGTTGACTATCAACATTTGTCTTGAATTTTAAACGATATATCGGTTAGTAGTCTCTCATTTCGTGGTGTAGACATTGCCAACATCTGACACTTTAATATCCGCTGTTTGACTACTTTTTATCATAAACTTAAAGTAACAAGTAAAGTATCCTGTTTGACTACATTTATCATAAACTCAACGTAACAAGTAAAGGTTCCTGTTTGACTACTTTTATCATAATCTTAGAGTAACAAGTAAAGGTTCCTGTTTGACTACTTTTATCATAATCTTAAAGTAACAAGTAAAGGTTCATGTTTGACTACTTTTATCATAATCTTAAAGCAACAAGTAAAGGTTAATGTTTGACTACTTTTATCATAATCTTAAAGTAACAAGTGAAGGTTCATGTTTGACTACTTTTATCATAAAAAAGTAACAAGTAAAGGTTCATGTTTGACTACTTTTATCATAATCTTAAAGTAACAAGTAAAGGTTCATGTTTGACTACTTTTATCATAAACTCAAAGTAACAAGTGAAGGTTCATGTTTGACTACTTTTATCATAAACTCAAAGTAACATGTGAAGGTTCATGTTTTACTACTTTTATCATAATCTTAAAGTAACAAGTAAAGGTTCATGTTTGACTACTTTTATCACAAACTCAAAGTAACAAGTAAAGGTTCATGTTTGACTACTTTTATCATAAACTCAAAGTAACAAGTAAAGGTTCCTGTTTGACTACTTTTATCATAATCTTTAAAGTAACAAGTGAAGGTTCATGATTGACTACTTTTATCATAAACTTAAAGTAACAAGTAAAGGTTCATGTTTGACTACTTTTATCATAATCTTAGAGTAACAAGTAAAGGTTCATGTTTGACTACTTTTATCATAATCTTAAAGTAACAAGAAAAGGTTCATGTTTGACTACTTTTATCATAAACTCAAAGTAACAAGTGAAGGTTCATGTTTGACTACTTTTATCATAAACTCAAAGTAACAAGTGAAGGTTCATGTTTTACTACTTTTATCATAATCTTAAAGTAACAAGTAAAGGTTCATGTTTGACTACTTTTATCATAAACTCAAAGTAACAAGTAAAGGTTCATGTTTGACTACTTTTATCATAAACTCAAAGTAACAAGTAAAGGTTCATGTTTGACTACTTTTATCATAAACTCAAAGTAACAAGTAAAGGTTCCTGTTTGACTACTTTTATCATAATCTTTAAAGTAACAAGTGAAGGTTCATGTTTGACTACTTTTATCATAAACTTAAAGTAACAAGTAAAGGTTCATGTTTGACTACTTTTATCATAATCTTAAAGTAACAAGTAAAGGTTCATGTTTGACTACTTTTATCATAATCTTAAAGTAACAAGTAAAGGTTCATGTTTGACTACTTTTATCATAATCTTAAAGTAACAAGTGAAGGTTCATGTTTGACTACTTTTATCATAATCTTAAAGTAACAAGTAAAGGTTCATATTTGACTACTTTTATCATAATCTTAAAGTAACAAGTAAAGGTTCATGTTTGACTACTTTTATCATAATCTTAAAGTAACAAGTAAAGGTTCATGTTTGACTACTTTTATCATAATCTTAAAGTAACAAGTGAAGGTTCATGTTTGACTACTTTTATCATAATCTTAAAGTAACAAGTGAAGGTTCATGTTTGACTACTTTTATCATAATCTTAAAGTAACAAGTAAAGTTCATGTTTGACTGCTTTTATCATAATCCTAAAGTAACAAGTGAAGGTTCCCTTTCAAAACCAGGAGCCTATTAGACGTATGATGCTACAAGCATATTTTTATAAACCAATAAAAACTCAGTAAGTGATGTGGTCTAGAACACGCCTGCCGCCTTTTCTATCCAGAACACTACCTGGTAATCATTTTAGCCTGTGTCGACCTAGGAGCCATAGCCAATTTTCAACACAAAAATTGTGATGATACAAATTCGAATTGAACGCACCCAAGCCGAAGATGGGTGTCTACCGCTACGCTTTCTCAACCCGCCATTTGTAATATTGCTACATGTTAACCCCCCTTAGATTTATTGATCTGGTTTCAGATTGTGTGTGTGTGTGTGTGTGTGTGTGTGTGTGTGTGTGTATATTGTTTATAGATTTAACTGTTTTCTTTTTGTTTTTCTTTCTTTCACAGCCTGTACTGGATGTGTTCATGATACAAAGAACGATAACTCGGTCTGAAGAAGGGTCCGTCTAGTCCAGTGTAGTTTGACCTACGGTTCCATTGAAGTGCTTACCTTCCCTGAAAATCTCCACTTGCTTTTCGGCACCCCAACGCTAACAGATGTACACAGCCGAATCATCCTCTGATTCGTGGTCTTGTACTCTTGTATTATATTTTTTTTTTTAAACATTGAAGACGGTGAAATATCTTAAAAAGGAAGGAATGTGGATCTCTTCTTTTCAGAGATACGTGGTGTGAGAAAAACCTATACATTACCTCGCTATATGATCATACATATGGAATAACAAATTACTATTACAAAGAAAAGTAGAATAACACTGCTGATCGTTCACTTACTTCTATTCGTGGTTATTTCAAATGAAAGACTGTAATCCACTTTATTAAACTTGTGCCGCTATATCTCTGGAACGTATTCATAAGCTTGAAGTGCCTCTTGTTGTTAACAAATAATAGACATATACCCTGTTTGAAGTTTCTGAGGATAACATTTGCTGGAACTTATACGGTAGAAAAAAATAGATAACAATGGATTGAATACATATTTTATGTACAATGACTTTTAAAACACAAAATTATGAGTCAGTGCCCAGTATTTTTCGGGTGTAAAAATATCAGCATGTCGTTTTAGCTTTGAGATTTGAACCTGGAAACGCTGATCTACCCAGCAGTCTAGTAACAGTGCGTGCCTGATGTTTACAAGCACGTCCCTGTCGTTACTGAGTTTCATAATGGAGAGCGTGCAAAGATTGGATCCAACAATACTTGCCTTTTGGGAGGGCTTTCCCTGCCCTCCTCCTTGGAATGAGAAGCTCTTGTTTAGGTGAGTGTCTTTCTGTTTGTATGAAATCTGGTAGTCTTAGTTTCAGCTTCATAGCAAACGGGTCACCCCATCATTGCTCCGCTCCTGTGCCAACGAAAAACACACAAAATGTTTATCACAGTCATTTGTGGAAAGATTGACAGACTCCTGTCTCAGCATATCTAGCGTACACACGCATTAAAGCATACGGTAGCCATCTGAAGTGCTAACACAAACAGTCCGACATTAGAAATGCAGTTCATCATTGATGTTAGCAGAAGTCACCAACAGATCAGCAGTTGCCCACGCGATCAATTTTAATCACATACGGGCACCACCAACATTGCGACAATAGGCATCGCGTCATTTTCTGAATCTACAGTTCACACTACCACGTTGATCACAGTCGAAAAAACATTCCAAATGAAATCCGCAGCTCACAGTGTCACGCCATGCATTCAGCTCAGAAGATGGGCGACGAAACTATATCCAGTCTATAAATGGAGCAAAAATGCAACGGCCAACGTCCGGCAGAAGCAAAAAAATTGCCCTGGCTCTAAACAGTGCCCCTTCCTAGCATCCATTTTGACCGGAAGTCCGAATGGAGATGTATGAAGTGTTTACAGCCTCTGTGGCAAAGCCGTAAAACTGTCCACCTTCTGGTCTTTTGTTTGTTTTCGTACTGCGTGGTGTTTTTGAAGATTTCTGTGGGGACGCCTCTGAAATTATGGAGATTATATGTGCGGTTGGTGGGGGGGGGGGGGGGGAATAACGACAGAGGGCGGCAACTCTTGAAAATTCTAGACAGCTTCTTGATAGCCTTTTGTGATGGCACGGAGGGGTGTCAGAAAATTAACTGAGTCATGCTGCTGAAGATTTACAGAATAGGGTGAGATATGATACCTAAGCAAGTCGGCAAGGAACTTGATGATGATGATGATTAGGATATAGGTTCATCGCACTTGTCTGAGGCGACAGACACATTGTCAGGGGTATATTAACATTATGTATTCTTGAACACGTTATACAATAACACGTGTCTTGTAGAGCTAACCAGTATTGTTTACTGACAGAACCCCCAAACAGATGTTTGTGTCGGCATAAGCGCGCGACTGTATTTGATAGATCGTACCGTCAATAGTTCACTAGGAACCAATCAGTCATTTACAGACCAATTCTTCTTGCACCGGCTTATTACAAAACTTGTACACTTCATGTTACCCAGAGATAAAAAAAATGCCCTTACTGTAGCCTATCCACACTTCTACTTTTACTTTGCTGGCAGTGAATTCACATCACTCGCCAGAATAGCAGACATAGGAATTAGGATCAGCATAGCAAAAAACTAGACGCACACCAGACACACCAGAAGACTTGTTAATCAACTGGTACTATTAGCCATCAAACGTTGGGGTTCATACTGAGGGGAGGATCTGAGCACCTAAGGACATGTCCGGAGTGCAATGATCATAACGCAACTAACTAACTAACTAATTAACTAACTAACTAACTAACTAACTAACTAACTAACTAACTAGCCAACTAACTAACAAACAAACTAAATAACTAACTAACTAACTAACTAACTAGCTAACTAACTAGCTAACCAGCTAACTAACTAACTAATTAACTAACTAGCTAGCTAACTAACTAACTAACTAACTAACTAACTAACTAACTAACTAACTAACTAAACTAACTAACTAACTAACTAACTAACTAACTAACTAACTAGCTAACTAACTAGCTAACCAGCTAACTAACTAACTAACTAATTAACTAACTAGCTAGCCAACTAACTAACTAACTAACTATCTAACTAACTTACTAACTATCTAACTAACCAACCAACCAACCAACCAAACTAACCAACTAACTACCAACTAACTAACTAACTAACTAACTAACTAACTAACTAACTAACTAACTAACTAACTAACTAACTAACTAACTAACTTCTTCTTTTGTCGCATGATGTTCATGAAAGAAAATGTTATCTCAAAAGGCGCAATACTTCAAGGAAAATCGAAGATTGGGTTCCACAATGTTACCCAAAGCCTGACAATTCACTTATGTGACATCTTCCTTTCTTCCATGTGCGCGCGCATGTGAATGTGTGTTTCCATTGCTACATTTATACTTTATATATGTGGTAAGTTGTGTGTGTGGCGCGTATGTTTTTATGTTTGCACACATAAATGCATGCACGTGTAATTATTTACAAGGTCCGACCGTTAAGTATTTAGACTAATTCTATAAAATTAAAATAATCAACAGTTGAAGATATAACCTGTAATTTATTTAAAGTAAGCCCCTTGTGCATTGATACAGCAAGTGGCACGATAAAAACAAACACTGGAACGACTTCTGTAGTTCTTCTGTTTTTATGGCCCTTAAAGTCGACGTTACGGTCCTTTGGAGGTCATCAGTATCGTTAGAGAAGCGTCCTTTCAATCGTAACTTTAATTTTGGGAATATAAAATAATCACAGTGAGACAAATCTTGGGAATGGGTGGAAGGCTAAGAACACACACTTGTTTTTAGGCCAACAATTGTTGTTTTGAATATGTCTCTTGGATACTCAACCCGCTGATGTTTTTGGTCAGCATACAACGAATGGGGCAAGCAACTTTTTTCTTGCCAAAATCGTGCACTAACATTTTATGAATGGTCTCTCTGTTAACACCAGATTCATCTGCTATCATCCTCACAGTAAAACAATGATCTTCTTGTATCCGTTCTCTGACTTTTGCAATGAGTTCATCATTACGAACAGAAATTTGGCGTCCAGGACTAGGTGCATTAGTAATCATTTCCACACCACTTTTGAATCGTGAATACCACCTGAAAATGTGTGCACGAGATAAACAATTATCCCTATAAACATGTTGCATTACTGAAACTGTTTCAATAGAGCTTTTTCTGAGTTTAAAAAAAAATAATGTTAGCGTTTTGCTCCGTGCTGATTACGTAACAATGCATCTCTGGCTAGGTCAACAAAATGGCGGCTTGTCTGTTGTCTGCTTATCGAGCGGCTATGAAAAATTGCCAGATCAAAGATTAATGTTGCCTCTTTAGTAGGGCTGTACCGAATATTCGCTTCGTAATCGCTTCGGGGCCGAATAGTGGACCGAATGACTATTCAGTATTCGGCCGAATAGTTGCGGTCGGGCCGAATACGAATAGTGGTTACCTCACACTCATTTCTGCATACACTGCGATGGACTGAAATAAATCTCTCATTAACACAATAGCTGCTGTTGCCTAAGTTTGTCTTGCCCGTTGACTCGACCGAGGCATTACAGCAAAGGTTCTCAAACTGGGTGCGTATGCCAGGGGTGCCGGGCGAAAGTCAAGAAAAGTCGGCTATAAATTGTGACATTCTTAAAGAAGACATAAAGATACTTGAGATACTTTCCTCGCCACTGTCAAAAAGAGCACAGGCGACAGGCAATAACTGCTGTTTATAAAATGAAGAACATCTTATGCAATATATCTTTGCCATTGAAGGTTAGAAAAATAATTCTTGCTTGTTACTATTTTTCTCTTATTTTTCCAGTTTTAACATATAGTTGTAAGTCCTGGACAATCGGTAGGCAGGCCAAACAATCTCTCTAAGCTTCAGAGATGTAGTTTTACAGAACAATGCTCAAAATACCTGTTGTAGAAGGAGGGATAGAAGAAGACAACATGAGAACATTCTTGACAGTCTTGTTGCATGGCATGGAGGTGTGTCAGCACACGAACTAATACATGCTGCAGCAGATCGCAGATTGTGGCGAGGCATAATCGCCCACGCCAGTCGGCAAGGCACCTGACGATGATGATCCACTCTTCGTATTTGTATTCGTATTCGGCCGAATAGTAAAAATCACTATTCGGTACAGCCCTACTCTTTAGATTCCATGCTTTGCTTCATAGATGGCATTTTTGTCTTGGCTTTTACAAAATAAGTATAATTACTTAATTGTCGGACCTTGTACATTGCCTTTTCAAGACTTTTATTTTTGCTTTTTGCGTTTTTGTGTGAATGTATGTAATGTTACATCTAGCTGTTCTCTCTATCTGCCGTTTTTGTTGTTGCTGGTAGTGCTTTATTTTACATCTTTGGGTGAAGTTTCTCCTTTCGATAGCACGAAACCTGGGCTGTGCTGAAAAGACCATGGGTTGCTAAGGCAGCCTGATCCCTCACTCGGCCTGCTTTGTTTACTCAGGAGGAAAGGTAACAACAATGCGTTTGGAACAAAGCATGTTGCTGAAGCTGCCGGATCAGAAGAGCCTGCTCTGTCTGTCTACCTGTCAAAGCTCCCCTCTTTGACTAGGTACGCTAAGGACCTGAATTTTCTCTATGAATTACATGTTATTTCTTGTGTTATATGCCTGTGTGTTTTACATCACTGCTTCTGTTTACTCTTTATGTCTCCAATAAGTGTTGTCTGCATAGTTCTGCAGTCACAACCACTACCCTTGTATTCCACAGACTCAACTGGACTGGCTGTGTGGGACTAGAGATGGGAGAAAAGGTGAAACTATACATGGCCGACAAATGCAACATCCGCCATGACGGCAAGTCGGTGCTGGTCGAGTCCGGGGACCAGGCTAATAACGGGGTCATGGTGGAAGAGGACTGTGGCCTGGCATGCCAGTTGGTCATCGGCGTGGTCTCTGTGCTCTTCATCGTTCTGCTGCTCATTGTCGTCGTGGTCTGCGTGAGAAGGTCAGTTCCCTTTGTTTAGTGTTATGTCTGCGTTATCTATGTCATTCTGCAGCTCATTATATTCGTTGTCTGACTGAGAAGGTCATTTTCGTTAGAACTACGCCATTTCTTGGTTGTGTCTATGTTCTTCTGCCCAGAGTCATCATTGCCAGTGTGAGAAGGTCATTTCCATTAGGTCTGCGTTATGTCTAAATTATGCTGCTCGTAATCGTCATTGTCTGCGTGAGATGGTCAGTGCCTTGAGGTCTTCGCTGTATCTACTTTCTGCAGCTTGTAATCCTCGATATCTGACTGAAAATGTCATTTCCTTTAGGTCTAATGTTATGTTTACATTCTGCTTCTTATAATCGTCGATGGCTGCGTGAAACGATAATTTCCTTTAGGTCCATGTTATGTCTACGTTCTGCTGCTCATAATCGTCGATGTCTGCCCGAAATTGTCATTTCCTTTATGTCTATGTTACGGTTAAGTTCTGCTGCTCATAATCATCGATGTCTGCCCGAAATTGTCATTTTCTTTATGTCTATGTTATGGTTAAGTTCTGCTGCTCATAATCATCGATGTCTGCCCGAAATTGTCATTTTCTTTATGTCTATGTTATGGTTAAGTTCTGCTGCTCATAATCGTCGATGTCTGCCCGAAATTGTCATTTTCTTTATGTCTATGTTATGGTTAAGTTCTGCTGCTCATAATCGTCGATGTCTGCCCGAAATTGTCATTTCCTTTATGTCTATGTTACGGTTAAGTTCTGCTGCTCATAATCATCGATGTCTGCCCGAAACCATATTGTCATTTTTTCTTTATGTCTATGCTTTATGGTTAAGTTCTGCTGCTCATAATCGTCGATGTCTGCCCGAAATTGTCATTTTCTTTATGTCTATGTTATGGTTAAGTTCTGCTGCTCATAATCGTCGATGTCTGCCCGAAATTGTCATTTTCTTTATGTCTATGTTATGGTTAAGTTCTGCTGCTCATAATCGTCGATGTCTGCCCGAAATTGTCATTTTCTTTATGTCTATGTTACGGTTAAGTTCTGCTGCTCATAATCGTCGATGTCTGCCCGAAATTGTCATTTTCTTTATGTCTATGTTACGGTTAAGTTCTGCTGCTCATAATCGTCGATGTCTGCCCGAAATTGTCATTTTCTTTATGTCTATGTTATGGTTAAGTTCTGCTGCTCATAATCGTCGATGTGTGCCTGAAAAGGTCAATTTCTTTAGGTCTGTGTTATGTCTACGTTCTGCTGCTTACAGTCGTCATTGTTTCCTCGAGAACATCTTTCCCTTAGCTCTACAATATGTCTAGCTTCTGCTGCTTATACCCTTGTTGTCTGCATAAATAGACCAGTTTCCCTTATGTGCACGTTAACTCATATACACTCAGCTACTTACATTATAACCTCTTTGACACGAAATCGCTTACAACGAATAGTCCCTTCTCCAAAATGAATATAATTTTGGTCCTAGCACGGATATATTTTTTCATATTATATTAACTACTCCCCGGTTAGCAAGTATTTTTATTTTAAACTTAAGCGTAAGTTTACGACATTTAATGCGCAGAAGATCGTAACAATAGAAATGAGCTGTCGGTGTGACATGAAGAGACAAAATCAGGAATTAAGAAATAAGAAGACCACTCGGACTGAAACTTGTCATACAGTTCATTAAAGGACAAAATGTCAGATGGTTTGGTCACCTGACGATAATGCCGTGGTACCAACTGCCACAGAGAGCCACGCTGAAGAAATATATTGAACAATGAGCAAGGGGAAGACCACTCAAGAGATGGAGCGACATCATCAAGAGCAACCTGACAGAAATCAACACTAACTTGTTCAATGCATTGGAAAAAGCACACAAACGATCCTTTCATATCCCCCAACACCTCTCTTAAGTAAATAGTAGAAGCGAAGAAAAAGACGTAGAAGTAAGTTTTTCGGTTCTTTGGAATTTGTGTTATCGAGGTTTAACCGTAATACATATAACAACAGTTTCTTCCTTTCATTTGCTTAGTCTGTTACGCAGTTTGTTCGTCATCATGTCTGTGTCTAGAAGAAACAGAATCTTCCAAATGTCGTGATATGAGCGTGATGTTTTATTTATTCTTTTTATTTTTAATATAGTTTTATCTTTCAATAACCGGGGCACCCATGATCAGCGTTGTATAGGGAGATAATTATCTATCTATCTATCTATCTATCTATCTATCTATCTATCTATCTATCTATCTATCTATCTATCTATCTATCTATCTATCTATCTATCTATCTATCTATCTATCTATCTATCTATCTATCTATCTATCTTATCTATCTTATCTATCTATCTATCTTATCTATCTATCTATCTTATCTATCTATCTATCTATCTATCTATCTATCTATCTATCTATCTATCTATCTATCTATCTATCTATCTATCTATCTATCTATCTATCTATCTATCTATCTATCTATCTATCTATCTATCTATCTATCTATCTATCTATCTATCTATCTATCTATCTATCTATCTATCTATCTATCTATCTATCTATCTATCTTATCTTATCTATATCTTATCTTATCTATCTTATCTTATCTATCTATCTATCTATCTTATCTATCTATCTTATCTTATCTTATCTTATCTTATCTATCTATCTATCTATCTATCTATCTATCTATCTATCTATCTATCTATCTATCTATCTATCTATCTATCTATCTATCTATCTATCTATCTATCTATCTATCTATCTATCTATCTATCTATCTATCTATCTATCTATCTATCTATCTATCTATCTATCTAATAATCTAATCTAATCTATTTATCTATTTGTCTGTCTGTCCATCTCTCTCTCTATCTATCTATCTATCTATCTAACTGTCTGTCTATCTAACCGAACCAAAGAGCTAACAACTCATTGTTTTTGGGTATTTAAAAATATATCCGTCTATCTATCTATCTATCTATATATCTATCTAGACAGACAGACAATAGTTCGCTTTTTCCACTCAATGGTATTTAGTATGGGAATTAAAGTCACTCAAAGCAAGCAACTCAGGGAAACGGTTCCACTGGCATAGACATAGTCTGCAACCATAATATTGGCCTTCTCTCCTCCTCTGGCCTTCTCTCTCTCTCTCTCTCTTTCTCTCTCTCTCTCTCTCTCTCTCTCTCTCTCTCTCTCTCTCACCAAAAGAAATAAACACGTGCATAATTACTGTCCCTGCAATCAATCAGACCCACTGTTCGCATGCGCACACTGTCGTGTTTTGTGTAGCAAAAATATTCCTGCACGAGCTAATCAAGTTGTTGTCTCCCCTGACAGACCCTATATGACTCTGTGTAAGAGTTATTGGAAATGGCTGTGTGTGCCGAATTGGGGAAGAATACAAAACTTCCCTGCTGAGGTTATTGTTTTCCGACACGCCTGTGGCTATTTGCTGTGTATCGAGCCATCCAGGATGAACAGGCCTGCCCGAGGTCTTATTTTGTGGAACCTAATTAAACCTATGAAATAAAACCCCCGCTTGAAGCCTTTTGTTTAACAAACTTAGCTAACACTGCAATGTCGCTGGCGTTTCTAACGACAGCATTAGAATTCACATGGACACAGGGAGAAAGTGCGTCCACTGATTGCTTCATCCCCTCTTCCCCCCGGCCTGTCAATTGAATGAACCCATCGTGTACCCAGCGTCAAATCGTGGAGCTTGGAGACCCGTGCATCAGCATATCTCTACATAAGATACAGTAGTCGAGCTGTCGTATCGTATTTGTCCAGGGAATCCCACAATCTAATTCTGCTTCTAGAATCGTTGGCAAACCCCGCACCTCTAGCAGGGCATCGATTCAGCCCTCTTCTATTGACTTTCTGTAATATCGTTTGCCCCCAGGACGCCGTTCTTAACTCGTCCTCTATGTTATGAAAACCGTAGTCGGTGACATGTTCTATCCGTCACTTGTCACGTAAAACAATGTTTATCTGGTAGCCATCCTCGATTCCTAAAACCCGGGGCCTCTGATTCTAATCCCGTATTAGACATCCTTCTCTCGTATTGTCAGAATGGCTCTTGATATGTGTGCAGAATACATAAGCAATGATAAATCGAAACCGGTCCTGACTTTTTGACAACTGAACGCGCTCGGAAGCCGGTGTGGCAGATTTATTTCAAAGGTTGTGTTGGAGGTACTTGAACGGAGATCTGAGTTGCCATAACGCGCAAGGAACCAAGGCAACGAACGCGAATAGATAATATTGTCATAATTCTTTCTCAACACTGAAATATTTTACAGCTACAACGCTCGTTACTGTCCAATTTTTTTTTTTTTTTATGTTGTAAATAAAGTTGTTCACATTTGTTTGTTATTGTAGAAAATATGTACGCGAACCAGCAGGAAGCAATCGATTTTGCAAGAAATGTTGAATCAGCTCATCTGTCTTTGTATATTTGTCTTTCCGCCTATCTATTTTTGTCGGTTTGTCTGGCTGTTTGTTCATCTATATACCAGACTACCCATCTACCTAGCTACGCTATATATATATATATATATATATATATATATATATATATATATATATATATATATATATATATATATATATATATATATATATGAAATGTTATTTTTTTTATCGTATGTTAAAAGACTAGTTGCTAAAATGCTGTACACGTTAGTTTTTCAACTTCCCTAATGCTAGTTCGTGGCTTGGTTGCAATTTTTCGGTTTTTTTAAAACTCCATCCTGGCTGTTGCCGTGAGCCCTAAAATAACAACGGTTGAACGGGGTTTCCTGGATCTCCACGGGTGATCTTCATCCGCATGGTGGTACTTTGTGTCCTCTGGTGTTTATCGCTCTTTGTGGTGTCCAGGTGGGGTAAAATTTATTACCTACTTACTTACTTACATACGGTTTTGCAGCTAAAGTTTCCCGAGACACAAAGTAGACAACATTAAGCCAACCGCAACTCAGATCCCCTTTCCCATTTTTCATGCCCCCCCCCCTCCCCTTCTCTTTTTGTCACTTTTACTATTAAAGTCAAATGGATAGAAACGAGTTTTAGCTCAGATGATACGACGACTAGCCGCAGAACGGCTACATGCATGCAGAGAGCGTCGAACAAAGCACGAATACCCTAGCTCCAGCGACAAACCCACAGGAATGTCTGTAAGTTTTTACCCGTTAACTGAACTAGGCTTCTATAAAACGAAGACCACTTCGCCACTGATGACTTCTCCCCCCTCCCCCACCACACTCACATACACACACATACACACACACACACACACACACACATACACACACACACACACACACACTGTTTACTAAACACATGGGATATTACATTAGTACTTATTTTGGGGAAGCCGCCGTGGTGTTGCGGCTAGATGCTGACCTGTAGATCCGAGTGTCATAGGTTCAGGTCTTGGTGGAGCCGGATCTCTGAATGTTTTTTCAGAAATTACCTCGGTTCTCAGGTCGTCCCAGCCGTAAATGAGTACTAGGTAAAGTCCTGGAATATACAGGCGGTCTGTGTGATGTTGACAACATCATTCACCTAGTCTATAAAATAAAGGGCTAGCCCTATGTGCCCACTAGCAGTGAATGGATGGATAAAGGGCTAGCCCTATGTGCCCACTAGGCATAAATGGATGGATAACAATCCTTTACTGTTTACTTCTTTTTTTTTAGCTTCTCTTGTGAGTCCCTGCAAAGCACAGGCGGTAGCAACATTTTACAGTATCAACTTGTATTCCTCCTAGGAATTCAAAATAATACAACCATAATAAAGCACCGCCTCACTTCCCCCGTCTCCCCATGTCCTAATTATTCCTCTGATACAATCCCTGGCTGTACAAAAAAAAAAAAAAACAGTAATCAGTAATCCAAATATTAACTGAAACTTCGTGTTTATTTTCTGTTTTAATCCCACGGTGTTTGCACTAAGAGGACTGACTAATTAATCTGAGGGATCCGAAGCTAAGCTGTGAGTATAGCGTCAGGGCGACTACCAGCGGATCCGAAGATCGTGGGTTCGGGTTCTAACGGTGACGGACTTTTCAAAAACGACCTTGGCTCCCAGCTCGGCCCAGCCTTTAATGGGTACCAAGTAAAGTCCTGTAAAGTAAAGGCGGCCGGCGTGATGTGTGACGACAATATCTGCCGAATGGTCTATCAAATATAGGGTTAGAATTGTAAGTATTGTGTTTTGTTTGTCGTTGTTTGCTATTGTGGGCTAATCGCCGCAATGTTTCCTATTTGTCCATTTTAACTGGTTTTGTAAGCTTTGAAGAACGGATCAATATCGTTGTAGACTGGTGTAACCCATAAGTGCTCCGTACTTCTTCTAACTTAAGTCTGAGTCCGAAGAAGCTCAGCACAGTGCACTGTTCTGTAGCACCGGCGAGAATTCTTAAATACTTTTTTTTTTTTTAGATTTTTAACTCCAAATTTTGCCTGGGCAGCGCCGTTAGGGTACATTTTTCGATTTCCAACTGCCAAGAGATTTTTTTACGTGCGCAACAATGCACACGGGCGTCCGATCTCACTACACCCAGAGACCAGGGCGAATTACTCAAGTCCAAGCCTACGTGACAAAATCCAAGCCCTTATCGAGGATTGAACCCGGAACCTCTAGCACTCGACGCGGACATAATGCATCGAGACCACGCAGCCATCTCAAATGGTTAATTTTAAAAGCTGGCATAAACTAATCTCTTCCCTAAAATTTCCTGTCTGTGTCAAAAAAAAAAAAGTCTAATAGCGGGTCCTCGTGGCCAAGTAGTCAAACCGTTTGCTTCGCGTTGTGAAGGTTGCGGGCTAGTTTCACGGCGGCCTTGTTCAGTTCACGCGTGCAAATTTTCCGAAGATCCCTAGTTTTCGTCGCTGGAGCCTCGGAGGTCGTGCCCTGTGGGATATGACCTAGTGCAATGAAGTCGACCGCCACCTTTACCTTAAGGCTGAAGGGTGTGGCAAACGATCATATACTTTAACAATAAGCAATCACCCCTAGTACGTGGATTTTTATCGTGGGATGGGGCGTCACAGGTCGACCCAGCCTAAAATGGGTACCATGATGGCTGTCCTGGGAAAGTAAAGACGGTCGGCGTAATTTTGACCACATTACCCACCTAGTGCCGATGGTCTGAAAAAATATGGGCGCTCTTCCCATATGCCCCATGCGCCTTAAGGCGTGAAAATGGATCTTTACTTTACTAATCACCCCTTGCAATATTTTACAAGACTCAGCAAAATAGATCACACACGCCACAGGTCCTCCATAGGGACTAGCATGAACCAACATTGAATATCAATAAAAACCTCTGCGCCATCTGATCTACGTGATCGCTTAGAACACACGGACACACAGACGCCTCGTGGTTCTGTGGGGTAGAATAAACGTGCATATAAAGGGCATAAAAAGAGCACTGGCTATTCATGCAATCTCCGAATGAGATCTTTATGTTTTATTCTGCTCATTTATGCTCTGTATAGTTGTATTGTCCGGGCAGTTTTTAGCGCTGCATCATTTCTCCCGAAGATCTAATAGCACTGATATCTCTTTTTTCTCCGATTTAAGCAGCTTTATTCTAGCGATCGCTCTTTACAATTAGCACGGCCCAGGTCTCGTTAAAGCGATGTTATCTTTTATAGGTATAAACTAAAAGATAACAATGAGAATAGTGGAGTTGTATGTACCCTTATAACTAGTGAATAGAAGGGGGCTTCGTGGTTTCGAGGAATAGTGTCCGGCTCGAGTGCTAGAGGTTCCGGGTTCAATCCTTGGTTAAGGCTGGAATTTTTTAAATTCCCCCCCTGGTCTCTGGGTAGTGAGATCGGATGCCCGTGTGCATTTTTGCGCACAAAAATAAATCCATTGGCACTTGGAAATCGAAAGGAGAAGCCTAACGGCGCTGCCCGGGGCGACATTTGTATGTACAGAATGACAGATCGCATTTTTTGGAGACAAAAACACTTATATCGGTCCTTCAATTTAAAAAGAGAGAAAGAGAGAAGCAAATATCATACTAAATTCAAATTAATCAAGAGGTAACGATAAGACGCTGGCGCTAGATAGGACACTCGCACTAGATAGGACACTCGTTAATTAATCACGAGAACAGTTTACATAGAAAGTCTTTACACTAAAACCAGCAGGGGAATAGAAATAAAGGCAGTTACTGCAGGCATGCTGATTGTTTGCTCTGCTTAGATGTCTGTATTTTGTTCTTCATATAAGGCAAAAAAAAGACAAATAAAAACTAGATGTTGGTTTACAAACAAACACACAACAACAACAACACAACGAATAATAAATGTAATGCCAGGATACGAATAATAAAAGGTTGCATGTCAAATGTCAACAACTACACGGAACGCTACTGAGTTACGGATTTTTAAAGTTCCGCAGGACTTTTAGAATGGACTTTAGAGATCTCTTCCTGTCCTGACGTTGCGAGACATTTCTGGAGTAGAGGAAAGAAGACAGAGACACTTCATTTGGCTTCTTTTTTGGTATTTTATCTTAGGCAAATCTTAGACATTAAATACATTTTTTTCTCGGTCAGACTCTGTCTGTACCTGTAGAACATGCAGGCATAAAAGATATGAGTTATGAGTCGGCATCATAGCACGCGGGATATTCCCATAAGCACTCCGTCCCCATCTTCAGCAGCAAGTTCTAATATGAATGGTACCAGTAACAGTCTGACTGTATGTCCGTCTCACCCCTTCCCTGAGTTTGAAAGTGGGCCAGATCTCCTGGTAACTCCTTGCTGCACCGTTATTTATATTTGTGTGTTCTAGACAAAGCATAATGTCTACTGTGTTCGTAAATTGTTGCTGTGATTGTTATTCGACATTTGCTTCGTTAATATACATTTCTGTAACCTATGGTGCCATTTCAATGGGTTGAAATGAATTCTGTCCGTATTCCATAGTTGTGGATTTCAAGCTGTACGATAGACATGGCCAATAAGACACCTTTTTTTATGGGGGTGCCTAGTTGACCATGTATCTTAGTGCACTTGTATTCATGGCGACGCGCAGACGCCGTCTGGAGGTGACAGGTTCAATTCCCGGCACGGTAACTATAGCTTTCGATTTTTATGTTGCCTAGTGTGTTCTTCTATCTTTCTACTTCTTTCTATGAGTGCCGTTCACAATACTTTCTGTTACTTGATTAATGCCGTTATTTATAGGACACGATATTACAAATGTGAGAAGATGTTGACCACTTTAACTGTGTTGAATGTTGAATTAAGTATCTACATCAGAGCACTCGGGACACTCCCATAAGCTCGTCCCCTCATCTTCAGCAGCAAGCCAAGCGTTCACACTATCGAATACTAACTGGTCTTTAACCAATACTAAGCAATTCACGCAATTCACCATACATATCCTCATTGTTCCTGAAACTATGTGATGTTATTTCCATTTTCTGTCATAAACAGATGTTATGTCTTCTTCTTAGCGTTCGTCCGGAGAAATGTTCTGGTTGTTTGGCCACGTCTGCACTAGTTTTGTTCCAGTACTAAAGTTTTGCGAGTACACCCGCTTTACAGATCTGGCTTTGTGTAAGCAGACTCTTGGTTCCTTGCCTATCAGGCAGATGCACTCCGACTTCAATGAATACTCTCCAAATCAGGCTACTTTTACGACATGCTTGTTAGGGCTGGAGTGGGTCTATCTCCCCCCCCCCCAATCCCAACCCTATCCCCTCAACCCCACTCGGTGGGCCCCGGAACCCACATGGGAATGATGTTATAGCAACCCTTTGAATCTCAATTGCTAGTTTGAAGAGCTCCTGTCAAAAGGTTTCGGTAGTTACCGACCACGGAAAGATACCTGGTCAAATACAGCTACTTTTGCTTTTGATGTTTATGAGGGGTTCCAGAACAGACAGGAGACAGTTGTGGTAGCACTTGATCTTGAGGATGCTAACAAAAGAGTCAAATGATATTTAAATGGAGAAGAGGATTTGTCCGTGGTTTGTGAAGTGGGTAGCAGCTGTCCTGCAATCACCTATGGTTGTCCTTCATTTGGTCACATGGAACTCAGAACCATGTAATATCGCCCCTGGACTACCCCAGGGTTCTGCAATTTTACCAGTGCTCTTTCATGTGTATACAAGCAAGACTGCACAACTTGAATCAACAGGTGCTGGAAGGATATTGACATTTGAATGATGATGCTCTTGCATATAGACAGGGGAGAGGTAGACGACGGAAAGCCCAAGGGCTACAGGCAACTGTAGACAAAGTGACTTACTGGTGTGCAGAAATGGGTGCTGTC
Organism: Candidula unifasciata; assembly: GCA_905116865.2. Classification (NCBI taxonomy): domain Eukaryota; kingdom Metazoa; phylum Mollusca; class Gastropoda; order Stylommatophora; family Geomitridae; genus Candidula; species Candidula unifasciata. The sequence continues at coordinate 92,520 of CAJHNH020002182.1, forward strand.
ATCAACTCAGAAAAGGCAGCTGTTTTTGTGGTGCTCTCTTGACAATAGTTAATAACAGTTAACATTTAATAACATCAAACGAAAAAGCAAACTAAGCTACCTGGGTATTTTTCTATAGAATCCTGTCCTTCGGGGATTATGTAGAGGCAGTTGCGTTGAAATGCCAGAAAGGACTCAATGCTCTCAATAGTATGGCAGCAATGGACATGGAACAAAGAATGTTGTTCACAGTGTTCCAGCATGTGATCCTGTCGGTGATATATTATGGCCTTGGAATGCTTACCATATCAAAGATTCAGCTGATAAAACATGAACGCATACAGCATGAATCCATGCAGGTAATTCTGGGATGTACAAGAGATAGATACCCCAGTAGTATGTATGCAATATATACTTGCACTGCCTACTATTGTGATAGGCTCAAAGTTCTGCAGGCAAATGCATATCTCAGAGTAGCTGCGGACAGGGGCCACCTCCTGCATGAAACCCTGGATAGAGCTAAGGGTCACAGACTGAAAAAAAGGAAAGTCTTGAATGGCGCATGCTAAAGACGCAACTGGACATATGTGCAGTCTTGATAAATTTAGGTGAGGAGACGAGTGGGTCAAAGTGTCCGATCAGGTTTCAGATTAGTGTAGGGTTCTAATCATTTTGAGTCGTGACTGCCGGGACTAACTACCTCGTGCTGCAGAATCAGAAGTTCAACAAATGATTCATGACAATTCCTGCCCAGGTAATGTGATTGTTTTTGCAGATGGCTCTGTGTTGAGAGGCAGACGAAGTGCATGGGGGTTCATAGCGAAGGCGAATGGATGCCGCTTGGTGCAACAAAGCCTGGCATATGATATCACAACGTCTAGTTTGAGAATAGAGGTGGAGGCAATCACTGCTGCCTTATGCTGGGTTGAGAATCAACTGTACATAAATGTTGTCATTGTAACTGACTCAAAGAGCATGTTGAGAAAGGTGGGTACAGGCATGCTCCGTGCAGAGTGGCAATCATCACTTCAAAGGTCCCGGGTAGTTAGCATCCTTTGGATATTTTCCCCAGGTCATGCCAGTGTGTTGGAAAATTAGCAGGCAGATAGACTGACCCGTTCTGCACCACTTGGGGGTGAATTGATGTATGACAAACTGGATGTTGTGGGTGCCCTTTGCGAGCGAGTGAACAGTGCCGAAGTACAGATAAATCATTATGGTCTGAGGAAAATGGCACTGCGATAAGCTACCAGAGGATCTGGCAGACGCTCGACGCTCAGGGGGAGGGCGAGATGGATACATAATCGACAATTACTGGTTCCATCGGAATTTAACTCTTTGCTTGCTGCTGAAGATGGGGACGGAGCGCTTATTGGGGTGTACCGTGTGCTGTGATGTCGACTCTTAATTCAACATTCAACATTTTGAGAAGAAGAATACACAGATGGTTGAAAGTAATAACGTATAGTTGATAGTTATATACATATAGTAATCTACACATAACATATAGTAATCTACCTAATTTCCCTACATGTATATTCGTTATAATCAATCCATATCAATCCATTTTTCCAAAACATTTCAGTGCCGTTTCTATTTACCCATTTCATTCGATGTAAAAGCTGCCTCTCAGTCATCCGTATCGTTGCCCTAATTTCTAACACCTTGTAAATTTACTTCTCCTAATGCACCAACAACATACACCAACTCTGTACCCACACTCCTACCCCTTTGCTTATTTTCCTTGTCTTACAATTTCCTTTCACGCATCATCTTCCTTTACGTCCAAATCGACAACCTTCTTGCTCAAGCACTGCAATTATCGACCAAGGAAAGAATGCACATGTTACCCCGCTTAGAGATTCTATAAATCTTTTGTTTCTGCGTCTGTTCAATCCATTGATACGACGGTTTAGCTTTGGGTATGCCCGTATCTAGCGTTAAGCTGGGCCCAGCTGAAGGTAATGCGCATGCATCCTTTGATCGCGGATGTTTAAGGGTTGTAAATTGTCCCGTGCCATTTACTTGTTTGTTTGCGGCGTTGCTGTTCTATGCGGGTATCGAGCGCAAATTGTGTGTTTGGTATTTGCCTCCGGTAGGCAAACAGCGTATCTGAAATCATTAGATTGATGAAAGAGCACTATTGTTACACTATACACCTTCTTTTTCAGTGGTGACTCATCTCTCTCTCTCTCTCTCTCTCTCTCTCTCTCTCTCTCTCTCTCTCTCTCTCTCTCCCCCTCTCCTTCTGTATATATATATATATATATATATATATATATATATATATATATATATATGTGTGTGTGTGTGTGTGTATGTGTGTGTGTGTGTGTATGCATGTATGTGTATGTATGCATGCATATGTATGTATGCATGTATGTTTATGTATGCATGTATGTATTGATGTATGTATGCATGTAAGTGTAAATGCGTGGTTATGGGCATATGGTGGTGTCTGTACATGTGATTGTATATGTTTGTATGCATGGATGCATGTATAGGTGTGTGTGTGTATGGAATGTGTGTGTGTGCATGTATATCCATAAATGTATGTGTGTGTGTTTTCTGTTTGTGCGTTTATGTCTATGTATGTGTATGTGTTTTATGTTTGTATATGTATGTAGATACGTGTGTGTATGTATCAAGTATGTCTGTATATGAGTTCGCATGTATGAGAACGTAGGAGTATGTATACGTGTGTGTGTGTGTACGATTGTGTACACATGATGTGTGTATGCATTATTCTATAATTTATATTTCTTTATTATATCCTTAACATGCATCATTGATAACAGGTATTGGTACTCTGAAAAATGAGTGCTTAGAAGGGCCGAATGTCAGACGGGCCTGCGTGCCCAATTTGTAACCCTTTGAAAATAAAGTTTGTTCGTTAGTTCTCCATATCTCTGTGCTGTCTCGCTCATGTCTCTGGTGCATCCTTTATGCACTTTCTGTTTTCTATCTTTGTCTCTCCCCCATCCCTATCTCACTCTTTCCCCATCTCACTCTTTCCCCCTCTCCTGTTCTTCTGTTTTCCCCTTTCTTTCTGTCTCATTTGTTTGCAGACTATTGGTTCCTCGTCTCATGCAGATGGACTCAAGAAAACAAAACCCTAAGTTTGTCGCCTTTTACCACATGTTGCTAGGGGACAATGGGTCTATTCTGCTCTCCATATGAAACCCCGGAACCCACACGGTGAGGAAATCTTATAAATCTTCCTCTTCTTCTTTGTTCATAGGCTGTTAGCTCCTGCGGAAAGTCCTGGTTGTTCGTCCATTTGAATTTTTGGCTTCGTGCCAGGGCCTGAATTTTGCCTGTACATTTACTTTGCTGACTTATTTGTGTGCAGCTGGTTGTTCCTTGCCGCTCGGGCAGATGCATAATGACTCGAAAGGAAGCCCTTACTTAGTATACCCCTACGACATGCTTGTTCTAAATAATAACTTTAATGTTTGTGTGTTGCTTGTGTTTATGTGTGTGTGTGATTTTGTGAGAGAGAGAGATAGGCAGACAATAAACGGACAGAGAGACGAAGACTTAATAACTGCTGAATTTCTTGACAAGTAGCAAAACATAGAAACATGTATCATCGCCTATCCAAGCTGAGATATTGAGATAACCCTGTTCTGTGACAGCTTCGTCTTGTTCTGGGAGCTAGCCCCGAGTGGAGCATAGGCCCTTAACCAACTCACACCAAGTCGTTCTATCCTTTGCTATCTCATGCAGCTCTCCCCATGTCCCCCCCCCCTTTCTTTATGACTTCATTCTTCAGCTCCCTTCTCTATGTTTTTTTTCTGCCTTCCTTTATTCCCATGCCCCTGTGGGTTCCAATGCAAAGACCTTCTAGTTATATTGTTCTCCGGTTTTCTGTGTGTCCTATCCAACGCCAGCGTCTTTGTTTCACCTCTTCGCCCACTGGAGCTTGCTTAGTTCTCTCCTAAAGCTCTACGTTAGTGATTCTATCATACTGTTTAAATTCCCTTTTTTTCTGCGCATGCACCAGGTAATGAATGTCTGTACTCTATTAGTAATTGCCTTAGTTGTTCTCCATGTTTCCGCCCCATACTGATTTGACATAAGAATTTAAAATGTTTAGTACTTTTTTTTAACCTCCACAAATTCCCTAGTGCTATGAAAGCTCCTCTTGCCTTTTGTATTCCTATTTGTGGCAGCTACCTTTGGTAAAGGTATAACTGCAAAGAAAAGCCATCTAATCAAAGAGGCCGCGCTAGCGTTGGGCTGTAATGATGACACACTGGGCCTCTCACTGTGTTCATTTTTATAGAAGGGGAGGAAATCTCGGGAAATAAAGATGGCTGCTAACACTTACAAGCTAACGTTGACAATATTATACTACCAGATAAAAGTCATGAAAATTAGGAATAGAAAAAAACAAATTATTTCTCATTATCGTGACTTTTGTACATTCTCCAATGCTTACAAACATGTTTATGTTGTCCACAGGCACAGAGCCAAGCCGGCAAGTCCTAGTCACCAGTCCTCACTGACTGCACACGCCGATAACACCAAGTATTATACCAGCTGCCACTACGCGTGTGCGCCCGTCGTTCCCCGCCAAATTCAGGTACCCTATCATTATTGGATCCAGCCAGAAATTGCTAGTTTTTTTTTTTTTTTTTTTGGTGTTCAGATGTATAATTTATTGAACAAATCTCTAAGATTTAGCTTTCACACAACCAAAATGTTCATCGCCAAAGGCAGCGAAAGACCAAAGTGGCTCATAGAGATCCCGAATTTACAAACATAACCATTGATGAATCGATTAGAAAGATGTGTTATTGATACTCTTATCTGTTTCAGTGATGATAATCAAGCCAGCACAGTGATTCTAAAGTTGGTGGGGATGGGGTTACCAGGGGTGTCAACTCATTGAAAGCACGGGGTATGGAAGGGTCGTCCGCTCACGGGGGGAGGGAGTGTGCCACGCCCCATACACATTTTCTAAGGGAGTTGAAGGCCTCAATGGGTCTAAACCTTCTTTAATTGTGTTTAAAACAAAAAAGAAACATAAAGTGCTAGATTACAAACACATAGTTAAAATAGGCGCCCCCGCCTATAATTATTATGAAAAAGCAGTAGAAAGGGGAGGGAGCCCCATGGCGCCAAAGCACGCAGGTTCCGGCATCTCTGATCTGACCAGCCCTCTGTGATAATAAATACCTTCAGCCTTAGAGGCAAAGATACGCACAAAATCAACCACAGCCAACCAATCTGTATATATTACCAGATAAAGTATTTGGTCGAGTGCATGTGTGACTGTGGATGTAAATAGACATTTTTAAGTACTCGTACCTTTTTCTATACTTTGTGGTGAGTGCTGGCACCCTGACAAAAGTCATACACACACACACACACACACACACACACATATATATATATGTATATATATATATATATATATATATATATATATATATATATATATATATATATATATATATATATGAGGGTGTGTTTATGTACTTGCTCACAACACAGTGAAGACTGTGTGTCACCGTGGCTGAGTGGTCGAGCCGTTTGCATGCGCTCTGAAAGTTCTATTATTGGACTGCGCCATTCAGTTCACCAGCACACTTTTCTTTTATAGAGACCCCAGAGGATTGTCGCTAAAGCTTACGAGGTTCGTGCTTTGGGCGACACTCTCCGCAGGCGGATTTCCATTCTGCAGATATAAACTGAGCCACATGAGATAAAAACCGGTACAGAAAAGTCGATCCTTTCGACTTTAACATGACGCTTCTAAAACTGTTTGTGTTGGACCATACATGTGTGGTTACGCATACAATGCAGCACTTAAATTTATTTTAAAGGCGAACATAATAAAAGCTTATAAAAATGGATGTCTGTAATCGGAATGTTAAGGCGAAGTAAAAGCACAACACAAACTGCCTCATTCCTTCCCTCCGTGTTCACCCAAAAAAGCGGCTGGCATGCTGTGTTGTGGCTTACAGCAAGGCTGCGATATATGCCACTTTCGACAAGAAACCTCCAATTTCAACAATTTCCTAACATTTCGCTTTTCTACTTTGCCTCGAGAGAGCTAACGGTGGTAAACATTACCATGGAAACTGGCGCATGGATAATATCGGAGCGAAAATGTATCACAGAAATAAGGAAAATGGCAATCGAAAACATTCTTTCATATAGTTCCCCCCCCCCTCCCCCCCACAAATCATCTTATGCAATAAATGCCTGTCAGTGGAATCTAGAAAAAACGAATTTGTGTGGGCTACGTAGAGCCAAATTAAACATATGTCTGTGATTCCTGGATAATTCGAAATTAAGACAAGACACCTTACTCTTACTACAGCGGAAGATCGTAACAACAGAAAGTTGTCTTAGGGGAGCTGCTGGTGTGACAAGAGATATAATCAGGAATAAAGAAATTAGAAGAAGACTAGAACTGAAACCAGTCACATAGCTCATTAAAGAACAACAAATGAGATGGTTTGGCCACCAGACGAGAATGCCCTGGTACCAACTCACACAGAGTGCCACGCTGAAGAAATATAATGAACACAGAACAAGGGGAAGACCACGCAAGATATGGAGCGACACCGTCAGGAGCAACCTATCAGAAATGAAAACCAACTTGTACAATGCATTGGAAAAGGCGCACAAACGAACCTTACATCTACCTCCCCCCCCCCCTCCTACTCCCTCCCCCCTCTCCCCTCTGTCCCCCCCCCCCCTCTCCCCCCCCCCTTTTTTGAGGTAAATGTTAGAAGAAGAAGAAGAAGACAAGACACAGACAATTTTTGGGGAAAATCCAGAGATTTATAGAAACAGTGATTAAAATTTTTGAACAACATTCCAGAACGAACAGTCGCGAAAAAAAACATGAAAACAAAGTATCACAAGCAATAATGATCTTTTGGCTACATTATGTAAGAAAAATTGTAACATGCACCAATAAACTGTTCATATTAATCCCAATGTGAGTTACGCGGGTCCATTGGAGGGGGGGGGGGGGGGGGGGGTTAAATCCCCTGTCTCCAACAAGCATGTCCTAAAAGACTTCTTCTGATTAGGAGTTTGTTAAAATCTGCACATATGTAAATATCCATGGGAAGTCAGTATAAAGAAATCCAACGGATTAAGCATGTAACGAATGGCGGCCTATTAATCAACAGATGCATTCAGACAAATAATTGATATTCGAGGCAAACAGTATGCATAAGAAAAAGAGAACGCTGACGAAAAAATTGACAGACCATGCAGAACTAGATCTTAGAAATAAAATATGAACTGGGATGACATCTGCGAAAGAATGAAGCACACAGAGAAATTTTGACCACAGCAAACGACTGACAAGCTTAGAAATCGGATGAACAAACATTAGACCTTTCTGTAAATAATATTAAACTATTTAGTAAACAGCTCTTGGAACAGCTGACGGTTGTGAAAACAGATCTACAGTTGGAAAACTCACCCATAAACAGTAAATCAGTGAGTTTACAGGCACCTATTTGCCCGTTCTATGTACAATGTATTACTAATCAGTAAACAATGTTATGCACACAGCTTTATCAAGTGGGAAAGAGTGAACAAATTTTATCACCGTTAGACTTTTCTGTAAATATTTAACTTTGTTAGGTCGGGTGGTAGTTATATATTTACCTGTCGTTGCGCAGGTTTGTGTTGTTCTTGTTGCTGCTGCTACTCTTTTTCGTATTGTTATTAATATTATAATTATTATTCTTACTGTTATGTAAAAATAAAAAGGTAGTATTAGTAGTAGAAACAACAGTACCTGTAGTAGCAGTTGTAGTAGCAGTTGTGGTAGAGTGGTAGTAGGGGTAGTGATAGTTATATTATTAGTGGTAGTGGTGGTAGTAGTAGTGGTAGTATTTGTGATAGTAGTGGTGGTGGTAGTAGTGGTGGAGATGGAGGTGGTAGTAAGAATAATAATAATGTTTTGATCGGTAAAAGGACAGGTGGCAGCTTTTGCACTTTTCTGCTCAGTAAACCAGATTTCAACAAAGGCCTCATTAGTCGCCCTTTAAGAGATGATTTTAATAGGCAAAAGGTTGATTCTCCCGCATCGGACGCTCCTTCACCCCCTTTGAACCTGCATAGTGAGGTTAGAAATCTGCAATTGGGGTAGTTTGATAGAGGATCTATGGCTGCCATATCGCCTATAATATGTACGATGAAAATGTCTTGATAAGTATTTAAAAAGGCGACTTGTGTAATACAAAGCACATGTCTTTTTAAGGCAATCTCCGAGGTGGCGTATTTCTGTTGTGAAGAACAATGTTTTAATCCATGGAAATGTACCTTGCTTGAATTCGTATCTAGATCAAAATAATTTCTGATTAGAAGAATCATTTATCCGGTCCCCCATAAGTTCTTCTTATCAGATCTGCACTGTAAATGACTAAGAAATCTAAACAGAAGCGAGAAGGGAGAAAGCGGTGGTGACGGTAGAACGAAGCACAGTCAGACCTACGCGAAAATAGATACAAGCCATTGAAGATACATTCGCCATAAAAGCACATATGGCTCGAAAACGGGCTAGAGACAGAGAGACAGTCTGCCGTGACGCCAGCAATATTCTCTCTAGGCTCCCACTTGATTGGTTATGATGAGGATTAGTGAAGTTAACTGAACGACTATGTTGTGTAAAGTGTAAGGGTATAATGTCATCAAGGGATCTCATTATGTATCTGTGTAAGTGAAGAAAAGTGAAGTAAAATGAAGTGAAGTAAAGGGAAGGGCCCTTGTCGACGCATTCAGGCGAAATGGGCAAATAGCGTTAGACCTATATATTTTATAGCCAATTGGCACATGGTTAATGATGTGGTCAGAATTACGCCGACTGCCTTTACTTCCCATGACATAGCCTTGTACTCACTCAATCCTGGGTCGACTTGGGAGCCAATGTCATTTTCTTTTTCAGGGAGAAAAAAAAAGACCGTCCCGTCAGGACCCGATCCCTTGACCTTCCGATCGGCAGGCGAGCGTCTAGCCAATGCACCACGGTGGTTGCCATTTCTCTGTCGGGCTAGGTTAATAAATGGTTAGCCACGAGGACGTAGCTTAGATCAGATCTTTTAATCTAAGTTGTCTCAGGGGCCCGAATGTTGAACATATGGATCGTCGCGGACCAGAGGTCCGAGCCCTAGCATAGAAATATCCCTAATAGATCACATTTGGCAGTGATCCGCGGGCCATTTGATGGGCTTCTGTGGGTCGGATTGGGTTCGCGGGCTGCCTCTTGAATAGCCGTGTCTGCTCATTTTGACCCCGTTTTTTTGTAAATAATGCATACACGCGCGCGCGTACACATACACATACACACACACACACACACACACACACACACACACACAACAAACTCACACACATATCTTCCATTATGTCAGAGTATGGGTGAATACTTTTAGTCTTACGCAAGTTATACTGAAATCATTTAAGTCTGGGGCATTGATTACTTTAACCAGGTCTGTCTTTTAAAATAATTATATGCCGTCTCCCCAATGAAGATTTGCTGCTGTGCGCAAAATCTTCCGCAGTTCTGCTCTTGTACTAGTGACCCTAAACGACGAAAACATATTTTTTTTCAAATTACGATTATTATTATGAATTAGTCCACCGCGGGAATCAAACCCTAGTACTCGGAGATCACGACATTATTAACCACATTGGCTAACCCATAAGCCACAGAGCTGTAACTAGTGCAAATTGAACTACTTCTGTCCGGAGCAGCGTTTCTCAACCTATGGTTCGCCACCATATCGGGGGTCGTATGAGGCTTTCACGGGGGTCGCCAAAGACCACTGAAGTTATAAAATCATTACGAAAAACTTTGAGAACCACTGGTATAGTACATTTGTAACTGTAACCAGTTCCAACTGTCCTGTATCCACGGTTTTAATCTAGATTGTCCATCTCTTGTCTATCCTGCTTCTTCTTCTTCTTCTTCGCGTTCACCGTCTGTAAACTCTGGCGGAACGTTTTGGTTGTTCGTCCACTTCTAGACTGCAATGTGCTTCAGAACCTAAGTGTTGTATGTGCATCCGTTTGACGGATCTGACTAATTGGAATGCAGACTGTTGGTTCCTTGCCTCTCAGAGCTTCAAAGAAAGCTCCCAATTAGTCGACTCTTACGACATGCTTTTGAGTAGGCAGTGGGTCTATTCTTTTTCACCCCTTTAATAGGGCCCCGGAACCCACACGGTGACTTATCTATCCAAAATACTGCGCATTCTAAGTTTCTGCAACGGGTCATCAGTTTTCATAAATAATTTCTTTACTTCAAACATCTTCATTGCGTCTATTTCCCTAAAGTATTATCATTATTCGTGTGTAAAACTCTCCGTACGGGTTCCAAAAGCTCGTTTGTGTGTGTTTTATTTCTTTTTACATAAAAAACATTGATCTACAGCAAGGGCTAAGATACAGAGAAAACGTTGTGGGGGAAAGAACAAACGAACAAACTTTATTTTCAAAGAACTAAGATTTGGGCAGGCAGGACCTCCTAACATTATGCGCAAGCCTACTCCCCTCCCTCTCCCCCTTTTTTCCCCGCCCTCTCTTTCCCCACTTCACACTTTCCTTACAAATTTTTAGGCAGACCGACGTGTGGGAGGTCCCCCAAGGGGCCCGAGTTCCCATGTTCCAGCGCCAAAGGCAAGCAGCAACTTTTTCACATGTATCGCAATTTACTTATTAAAAACATACATAAATACTGCAGTCGGCCATTCAGTGACATTTAACACTGAGTATATTGAAGAAAACCGTTTGACACCATCTCTAGACTTGATTACATGTGAAATATGACATACCCAAACGTAAATGTAAAATATTACGGTGACGCTGAAGGGTGCTTGCGACAGGAATAGAGTTAGTATTTTGCAAAAATACGAAATTACAATTATGCGATGTGATGAATTAAACAACGTTTCTGTGAATTTGGTTTTACATAATTTATTTCTAATATTTTTTCAGGGTTTATTGATTATTTGTAAGAGGACGCAAGACTCAAAAGATTGTTCTTTTTTTTTAAAATAGGAACATATTCGTATGATTCAATAGCTTCTTCTTCTTCACGTTCACCAGCTGTAAACTCCGGTGGAAAGTTCTGGTTTTTCGTCCACTTCTGGACTGCAGTCCTGTTCCAGAACCTGAGTGTTGCGTGTACATCCGTTTTACAGATCTGACTCATTTGTACGCAGGCTGCTGGTTCCTTGCTTCTCAGGCAGATGCATTCCGACGTCGAAGGAAGCTCCCAGTTAGTCGGCTCTTACGACATGCTTTTGGGTAGGCAGTGGGTCTATTCTGGTTTTCCCTATAATAGGGCCCCGGAACCCACACGTGGAGATTTAATAGCTAATATTCGTGTAACAGGGTAGAGTGGGTTTATGTAACAGTTACGATAGACTGGGTTCATGTAACAGTTACAATAGACTGGGTTCATATAACAGTTACGATAGACTGGGTTCATATAACAGTTAGGATAGGTCAGGGTCAGGTGATAATCAGAACAGGTAGAATTCATGTAACAGCTATGAAAGATTGGGTACATGTAACAATTAGGATACAAAAGTTCCTATAACAGTAAGGATAGACCGGGTTCATGAAACAGAACATTAATAAAATAATTCACATATATCCTTTTTTTTTTTTTTAAGTAACTAAATGTATATTAGTCTATCCTATTGTGAATAAAGCTGTTAAATTTATATTAGCATATCTTGCTATGAATAAAATAATTCACATATATCCTTTTAAATAAAGTAACTAAATCTGTATTAGTCTATCATGCTATGAATAAAGTATTAGCATACCTTGCTGTGAGTAAATTAAAGGACCGTATTCTCTCCAGTGATCTATCTGGTGTATGATGCTGTTATCGAATTCTAACAGATCATATATAAAGTACACTAACATTTTTATTAACCTTCACCGTCCGGAACAGGGCGAATTAACGGATAACAGAAATCTCTTAAAACATGTGTAGGGTAACGTAATTTCACTGCCGGCTTGGGAAATATGAAAATTAAAATCCGTTAAGAGTGAACAATACATACACATTGTACTTTTCATTTACAAAACGATCGATATAAACTTCAGTATAAGAGTAGTAATGTACTGAAGTGTATTGTAATACTATAAACCCCACGCACGGCCTACTCTATATACAGAAGGGCCTGCCCTACATTACTTTAAAATAATATTTTGTCTCCTTCTGTTTCTTGGAGGTTCGAGCTGCCTGCGTGACGATGTTCATTATGTTAGCAGAAGTAGGATCTGTGTTGCGTTTTCCTCCTCTTGCATTTTAAACCAGTTGATGCACTTTGATAACAATGTTTCTGCTTCTGAATGACAAGCTGTAGGTTTCTGGTTAATAACTGATCCTTTGTGGTCACCAGTTTCTTCTTCTTCAGTGGTATTCACGCTAAAAATAATGTCAATGCGACGATAACTCACTTCCGCCATCATAACAGTAGAGTCATTTTCATAAGCTTGATACAGAAGTGTGTAAAAGAAATCCACGGACAATTTTAAAGATGTCTGTCTGTTGGTAGTCGTCCATTTTTAGTTTGACGATGAATGATAACATAAACAGAGAGGAAAGGGTTAATTAAAGTTTTACTGTAATAACATTTAAAATAGTGTAACCTGCTATAAAGTAATGATTACATATACTTAAAAAAAAAAAAAAAAATCGGGGTGAAAAATGCCGCACCCTTGTTTAAGTGATGATGATAATGATGATGATGATGATGATGATGATGATGATGATGATGATGATGATGATGATGATGATGATGATGATGATGATGATGATGATGATGATGATGATGATGATGATGATGGTGGTGGTGGTGGTGGTGGTGGTGGTGATGATGATGATGATGATGATGATGATGATGATGATGATGATGATGATGATGATGATGATGATGATGATGATGATGATGATGATGATGATGATGATGATGATGATGATGATGATGATGATGATGATAATAATAATAATAATAATAATGTGCTCAATTGCTAATTTATGTAAAAATATATTCGACATAATATAGGGTGTATGTTGAATAGCTGTTGACTTTTTTGCGCGCCTTAACTAAATTTGTGTATTACGTCATTTCTCAGGCGCCATGTAGCCGTTAGTTTAGAATATCACTGCTATATACCGATGTTTTAGTAATGGTCCGTAGCTATAACGGTGTTCGCTATTATAGAAAGAGCATTTTTTATTACGCATGTGTTTTTTAACAGTGGTATGTCTTCGAATGCGATTGTTCGACAATTTAGGATGTCATTTCCTCACACTCAAGTGTGTGCCTCAACCTAACACTGTTAACAATTTTACCTAGAGCGGTTGTAAAAAGAGCTGTAATGTGAAAAACAGTACCCAAATTAAGACACACTATATCAGTGTATGTTGCATTAACTCCATAATTAGTGAGTACAAAAACGGGAACAGCAGTAAAAAAAAAAAGGCATAAAAATTATACCCTGTATAAATTGTATAACCTTTTAGTTCTTTTTCTTCGCGTTCACGTATAATCTTCCTAATCTTCTTCTTCGCGGTTACCGGCTTTCAACTCTGGATGTTCGTCCACCTTCGGTCTTTGGCCATGTTCCAGAACCTGAGTGTTTCGTGCACATCCGTTTCATGTCTGGCTTATATGTATGCAGACTCTTGGTTCTTTGGCTCTTAGGCAGATGAACTCTGACTTCCAAGGATACTCCCCTGTCAGTCGACTAGTTAACCAGTAAAATCGATTATAAATAGAGCTGTAATTCGAAAAACAGAACTAAAAATAAGACACACTATATCAGTATATGTTTCACTAATTCCTAAATCCGTGTGTACCCCCTATTTGTCGACTCCTACGACATGCTTACTGCGGTCTTTTCTTGTTTACCCCCAGGACGGAGAAGGTTTATAATTATCCATTATGTATAAAGTGTGGGCGTCTTTGGCTTAGGCTTTGCGAACGCGCTTCGCAATGCTGAGGTGCCTAGTTTGATCCCAGTTGCACGCGACTTGGCAGCAGACCGCCTTGTGTTGGATTCGACACTGTCACATTTCTGAATAGAAATTAGCCTACTAAAGATGCAACAACACCCCCCCCCCCTTTTTTTTTTTAAAAAACAAAGCTTAGATTGGTTCTGAAGTATCCTGTAGAGCTAAGATAACATAAATGAGGGTATATGCTCTGATTAAATACAATTTAGTCTGTTATTAGAGTACCCTAGTAATTGTGTCTGTTTTCCATATATCTGCAGACATCCCTAAACGGCGACAGACCGGAGACGTCAGTCGTCCCCCCTGGATCGGGCACAACAAACGGCCATTACCACCCAGGGACATACCCACAGCACAACTGCCAGCAGATCAACTATCATCGCTCTCACCAGTATCAGCTACAACCGCAACCACCACGTTTAATCAACACACCCTATGGGCAGGTACCTGCACACACGTCATCACTCATTGTGCCCCAGCATTCCCGCTATGGGTCTGGTCATCACCGGAATCTTGATGGCGCCTACAGCTCCTCTAGTATCAGCAACAGCGACCGGTCTCCTGTGTACGAGTCCATAGGCGACGCTGATTCTATCCGAGAACGCTGTCGAGGCCGTGATGCCTGTGTAAACGAGTGCGAGTTCTGTGAATGCAATGGGGACCATGGCAGTGACCACGTCGGGTATACTGGTTACCAAGATCCAATCGTTTATGGGGATCAGCCTATCCATGGCAGTGTTTACATTGACAAAATAGGCCAGCAGATTGTTAGAGGTTACCACGATCCGAACACCATTTTCTCACCCCAAGTGAAAGCAGACACTTCCGGTTCATGTCCACCTATGTTTATGGACGGTTACTATGGTGATAGGTGCCCGCAGACATTACCCCTTAGACCACTTCGGAATCACTTGTCTCGAGATGGCGGGAAAACTTCGGACTACCCCGAGATTGAGCCAAATGAATTGTCTCCGTCGAAGCGCAAAAATAGCAGTAATCATTCCGAAGGCGATGCCGAAGGGAAGGTTGATGTACGAAGACGACCTTCATCTGGAAGCTGCTATAGCAACGGCAGTACGCATTATAAGGAAGGTAATTTCAACGGTCAAAGGCGAGTCATTCCAGCGCTGCATCCCCATTACTTCGTTGCCTCCCCTGACGAGATCAGCTGATAGTTTTCTACCTTTTGGTACAGACAAACTATAATCTCTTCCCTTGCTATACAAGTTTATTGCTTGTGCTAGGGCTATCTAAAATCAATACCCCTTGAGCTCACAGGCTGAAAATTGTCACTGCATTTCTTTTAGCGTTATATTTCATTGTGAAAAGCCATTTTGGTATTATGAGACAGTTGGTTGCTGTTATTTATGTGGCTTTAAAGTTTCACAACTACACTTAGATTTTATTATCTGAATTACTGGTATATACGCATAGAAATGATTGGTATAAACCAAGATGGCTGCCCACTTCAAAGTTTAACTCTTGATGTAATGTGTAACTTACAATGGTTTATTGGTTGGCCCAAAGAAAATATGAATTTCTCAAGCTTTTCTTTAATGGCAGATAGCTGTAACATCAAATCACTTATCTCAAAAGTTAAAGGTTAAAGTCGACAGAATCGACTTAATTGCACAGGGTTTTATCCCATATAGTTCAGTCTCTCTCCACAGAACAGCAAGCCGTCTGCCTAGATCGCTGCACATTGCACGAACTCCGTTGCTCCGGTGACGATCCCCTAGAATCTTCGAAAAAATAAAATTGCACTCGTGAACTGAAAGGTGCAGCCGTAAAACGAACCTACGACCTTCGTCACGGAGACACCATAATTGTTAACTTTACTATGTCTGCCTACAGTGTTTTTATTCGAACTTTTCTGGGCTCAAACATTGGCTTATCTTAACTAGAACATGTCAGGATATAAGCAGGTTTAGCAACTGTTGGCCAGTACCAAGAGAGTTCAGAAAACTTAATGATGCAGAGGCGCAGTGTGCTATAATTGTCAGTGACCTGTGGTAACGTTCATACTTCTGGTATCAACGTATACTGATTGCACAATCTTGTGATACATCTGAAAAGTTGGCGAATCCCTTACACAACACTGGACTTCAGGTTACACCAGGCTACGGGCGACCCAATTGTTACTTCTTTGGGAGCTGGACGAAGTATCTGTGATTTGTACCTCATTGGACTTCAGGTTACACCAGGCTACGGTCGCCCCAATTGTTACTTATTTGGGAGTTGAACAATGTATCTGTGATTTGTTCTGTTTATCTGTCATCCAGATTGAAATGTTCTAATCTCAGGGTGTAATACCTTCAGGTAGCAGATCGGAATGCACAAGGGGAGAAGACTTTACTATACCATGTTTAACAGGGACACACGATATCGCCTGTACGGATGGTCAGCAGTCTTGTGATACCTGTGCAGAGCTGGGGACCAGCTTGAGGGGTACTCCAGACAGAGAGCATCTGCTTTAAGTTCCTCACAAAAACATTATTGCTTATGATAAATGTAATTTGTTACGTAGAAATTGTGTATTTAAATAATACTTTACACTGGCAAGAGTTAGAGGAATTAAAAAGTAAGAGTATTACATTGGTTAAACACATTTAAAGTAGTTTAAATTAGTGAATACCTCAGACTACTGATTATGTGCCACAGACAGGCTCTGTACATGCAGTAGAGCACTGTCTCCCAGTGTTGGTCTCTCTAACGACTAGCCGTTTGCCGAAAACGTCGCACAATTCACGAGCCCCGTAGCTCTGGCGATGATCCCCGGGATTTCCGTGAAAATGAAAATTGCACTCGTGAATTGAACAGCTCCACCTTGAAATGAACCCATGTCTGTCAGAGCACGAGGCAAACAGCTTGATCACTCCACCACTGAGATCTCTTCTCATCTGAAAACCACTGGAGGCGGAACGAAAAGAAGATGAATAACACTGTCATTTGGAAATACGGAAACGTTCAGAACAGAAACCAGCTGGCATGCAATGCACTGATGCATGCTGGAAGAAGCATAGGGTGAGTTCATATAATCAAGGTGGTATGCATTAGTTTGGCGAATATTAATGTATCCATGGCGCTAATACCATTGCGTGACCTGGGAGTAAAGCACACCTTTGCGTATTCGAAGCCAAGACATAAGACACTATAACCAACTTCACATTGAAACATAAGATGAGGCATCTTGAAGTGGGTGCTGCATTGGAGGACTGAGCACGCATGGGAATGACATAACATTTTAGCGGCAAAATTTAGCCAATTATCAACATGTCTGTAACAAGTCTTGGCCACACTTGGACGAACTAACTACCAGTAAAATTAGATTTTTGAGAACGACTGCGAACAAAATGGAGGAGACACAAGATAACAAACTAATGCCACGTTGTGGTTTTCAACTAAAATCCCATTGAAATGAGATGTATTCCTGGTCATGAGAACACTGGTCCTTGCCAACCCAGCCTCAAAGTATGGCAGAAAATTATGGGGCAGGTAATGAGTTCAGGAAAGCACCCTTTTCCACGTCTGTATGCTCACTGGGCATGTAGGATTAGACCTATATTTGACCTTTCGGCACTTGGTAGGTGATGCGGTCCAAACAGACCCGCTGCCTTTTACTTTCCATGACTTTACTTAATAACCATTTAAGGCTCGGTCAAACAGAAAGCCAAGGTCATTTGGAGAAGGAAAAAGAAGTCCATCTCCTTTACGACCAGAACCCTCGACCTTCGGATCAGTCGTTAAGCATCTAGCCTTTTTCCTCGCCTTTAGGTGTATTGGGAAAATAGGGCTAGACCTTTTATTTAGAGACCAGTGGTCACTCTGTGGGTGATGTGGTCAACATAGAGCTGTCCGATGTCACGTGTAGAACTATCCTAAAACGAACATTGCTGAGAGATGCTACATAGAGAGATGCTAATTAGTTTCCATCTTATATGAATAGGATTGCTCAGGGTAAAGGGAAATGGGGAAATAGTCTGTAAATCCCATTTTGACTGTTTTCTGTGTCCATAAAACATGTACTCAGAGAATTCTCAGTAAAGTTCAGCTACGAGAAACTTGAGAACCCCTGACTCAGCAATTTATACCATATCAAGGGATAAGTAACATAACCTGTGATAAACTATGTATATTGTGAAATTAATGCATCTTTACATCCACATGGGAAAAAAAACTGTTTCAAGTTATTCTTCTCACGTATTACAAATTTTATACACAACTTTCCTCCGTCATAGCAACAACATGCATATTCATGATGCTATAGAAATTCTGCGAAAGCTGAGAGATGACTTAGTTTATGGAATAACAACTATGTCTAACTCCACAAATATGATTTATGTGTTACATTCTGTCATACATGCTTACGTGGAAGTTAATGCTGAATGCTTTAAAACTAATTTATGTACAACAATTGCTATACATGTGAGTTTTGTTCTCATGCGAACGCTATAGAAATGTATACAACAGGAATTGTTACGGAATGAATAGAAAATGTGCGTAGATTGTGTTGAATAGACTTGTAGCGCCGGCAGTACGAAACCATTCGAGTTTATAGAAATAGGCTGTACAGGAAAGATGGGTTGGAAGCGAAAATGGATTATTCTGTGTACATCTGCCAGTGGTTACAAGTGCCGTACAAGCATACAAAGTAAAATGTGTTTGTTTCGTTTCTACGGCCCTGGGTAACACTTTGTTGCTTTCAGTTAATGAATATTAATTAGGGTGGGCGAGTGGAAGATTAGCTGTTTGCTCTTTTGTTTGGTGGTGCTTTGTTATTGTGCTGGACCATTTCTCTTGTGGGTGTCACCGTGGCAGAGCGGCTAGACGCGCGCCGCGGATCGGAAGGTCGTGGGTTCGCTCCCTGGCGGAGACGGACTTTTTTTCAAAAATGACCTTGGCTCCCAGGTCGACCCAGCCTTGAGTGGGTACCGGGTGCAATCCCGGGAAGTAGAGGCGGCCGGCGTGATGCTGACCACATCACCCATCTTGTGCCGTTGGTCTATAAAAATATAGGTCTAGCCCTATATGCCCTATACGCCTAAAGGCGTGGAAAGGGTACTTTACTTTACTTTTTATTTCTCTTGTGGGTGTGTAAGAAATGTATAAAAATTGGAAGGATCGAGGAGAAAGACGTACGTAAGAATGAAGAAAAATGAATAAATTAAGTAATGAAAGGAGGTTGGGAGTGAAAGAATAATGAATAAAAGAAGGAGAGGTTGGGAGGAAGAGATTACTGAATGAAAGGTGGAAGGAAGGAAGGAATGAGCAAAGGCAGAAATGAATGAATATAGGGATTAATAAACATATGGAGTCGGTGGATGTGAGCGTGAGTGAGTGCATAACTGAGTACGTACATGAGTTAGTTGAGGGATTGAGGGGGAGGGAGGAAGTGAGCAGTGAGTGAGAAGGAAGCACGACAGTGTAAAGAAAAGCTGCAACTGTGAAAGTTTAAGGACATGTATGCAAAAAGGAAAACTGCATAACAGGTGGAGTAAAGAAAAGTAGAAAGTAACTAATGAAAATCATTTAAAAGTTTCTAAGCGTTATATATACTTAGTGTGAAATATGGTTTTTATGATTTATAGGGGCACATTTTTTCAATGTATACAAATATACTCAATACTATGACGTCTGTATGCAATTTTTATGTTATTTCTGTTATTACCTGTCCTTTTTTTTTTCATAATACGGTTTGTTCTCCCCCTTTTAAATGTCTGGTGATGTAGAAGTATATAAGATGCCATATTTTGGTTGCCTTAGTAAACACGCGAAGAGCATTGTGCATTTATACCGCCATTGACAATCATGCGTATTTCTGTTATGATTTGTTTATATTGCAAACGATCTTTTTTTTTTAATGTTTTATTATTGCTGTATGATTCCTGGGAAGTAAAGGCGGCCGGTGTGATGCTGACCATATTACCCACCGAAGAGTGCTGATTGGTCTATAAAATATAGGTCTATTACTATATGCCCAATGCGGCCGAAGGCGTTGAAAATGGTACCTCACTTTACTTTCCAAAACTGTGAACCTCCTTTAACAACCATGAGACGCCGGGAAATGCAGTGAACCGGAATATGTCACAAAATCTTCTGATCTCTACAAAATAATACTACAGGACTCACTAGATAGGAGAAGGAGAAGAGGTAGATCAAGAAAGTACTGGATACTGGTCGTGGCAGACTTGACAGGCCTCAAAGATGACGTGCAAACATGAAGTCAGTTCTATCTAACAGACAGAAGTGTTGGGAACTGATCAGTCAGTCTGTCAGCTGCAACTAGTGACACAACGACGCGTGGTTTTATGGTGCTGTCAAGATGATGATGATAATTACTGTTTTGATGGCGATAGACAGACAGACTGGAGAGGGGTGGGGGTGTCCGGTAGTTCCAAGGGTGACGTCATCATTTTGGAAATGAGCCTATTTGTAATTGTAATAACTTTATACTAACCTTTTTTTAAAAAACTTTATTTGTAAATAAAATGATTTGTTATAACAGTTTATAAAACAAAAAGCTAAGGACTGTTTTGTTTTTAAAAGAATTGTGTACATCTGTCGTTAAAAATCTAGTTAATATGATAACACCTGCATTTTATTATAGATTAAGGACACCTTCTATTTTCTGATAACATTCGTTTTATGGGTGGGGGACGTGGGGGGTCTGGCCAGGTACTCAAGAAGGGAAGGGCGTGGGGATCTTGCCATGTACTCGGAAAGGTGGGGGAAGGTGTCGTGGGAGTCTTGCCATGTACTCAAGAGGGAGCGGGGGGGGGGGAAGGTGGCGTGGGAGTCTTGCCATGTACTCAAGAGGGAGCGGGGGGGGGGGAGGGAGGTGGCGTGGGAGTCTTGCCATGTACTCAAGAGGGAGCGGGGGGTGGCGTGGGAGTCTTGTCATGTACTCAAGAGTGGGCGGGGTGGCGTGGGGGTCTTGTCATGTACTCAAGAGTGGGGGGGGTGGCGTGGGGGTCTTGTCATGTACTCAAGAGGGAGCGGGGGGTGGCGTGGGAGTCTTGCCATGTACACAAGAGGGGCGGGGGTTGGGGGGGGGGGGTCTTGACATGTACACAAGAGGGGGGGGTGGCGTGGGAGTCTTGCCATGTACTCAAGAGTGGGGGCGGGGGTGGCGTGGGAGTCTTGTCATGTACTCAAGAGGGGGCGGGGGGTGGCGTGGGAGTCTTGTCATGTACTCAAGAGGGGGCGGGGTGGGGTGGGAGTCTTGTCATGTACTCAAGAGGGGGCGGGGGGTGGCGTGGGAGTCTTGTCATGTACTCAAGAGGGGGCGGGGGTGGCGTGGGAGTCTTGTCATGTACTCAAGAGGGGGTGGGTGGGGGTCTTGCCATGTACACAAGAGGGGGGGGGGTGGCGTGGGAGTCTTGACATGTACTTAAGAGTGGCGGGGTGTGGCGTGGGAGTCTTGCTATGTACTCAAGGGGGGGGGGCGGGGCGGGGTGGCGTGGGAGTCTTGTCATGTACTCAAGAGTGGGGGTGGCGTGGGAGTCTTGCCATGTACACAAGAGGGGGGGGGGTGGCGTGGGAGTCTTGTCATGTACTCAAGAGTGGGGGGGGGGGGGTGGCGTGGGGGTCTCGTCATGTACTCAAGAGTGGGGGGGGTGGCGTGGGGGTCTTGTCATGTACTCAAGAGTGGGGGGGGTGGCGTGGGGGTCTTGTCATGTACTCAAGAGGTGGGGGGGTGGTGGCGTGGGAGTCTTGTCATGTACTCAAGAGGTGGGGATGGCGTGGGGTCTTGCCAGGTACTCAAGAGAGGGGGGTTGGCGTGGGAGTCTTGTTATGTACTCGAAACTCGAAAAAGATTGGAGATCACTAGTCTGTATGAAGATAATAAATCGAGGCGACCATCTCCCTATGGATTTGTCTAGAACATTATTAAAATTAGAACATACCCGTGTCACTAGCCTGGTGTTGTCCTAAATCCATACATACAGGTAGTCTTCAGACAAATACTGCTTTTTGGGTATGTATATTAAACAGACAGACCTACTTTGAACGACACATAAAAAGAAATAGAAAAAAAGAATGACACACTAGACAACATCAAACTCGCAAGCTATAGTTACCATGCTGAGAATAGAACCTATCGCCTTTAAGTGTTTCTTTTTCCTTCTTTGCATCTACCGTCTGAATACTGCGGCGGAAAGTTCATGTTGTTCGAACACTTGTGAACTTGGTCTTTTTCCATAACCTGAGTTTTTGCGTACACATGTTTTTTTTTTTTTACAGATCTTGCTTATTTGTATGCATACTGTTAGTTTCTTACCTCTCGGGCAGATGCGCGCCTACTTTAATGGAAACACTCCTGGCTAGATGCTTCCCACGGCATGCTAATAGGAGCCAATGGATCTGTTATCCCCCTTCTCCCCCGGAACCCACAGGGGAAGTCACCTCCAAATAACGACAGCACCTCGCTGCAGAACATATGTACCGAGAAGTATGACGAACTAGACACCAGTTTTATTTGAACGCCCCCCCCCCCCCCTTTCCTAAATTTATTTTCATTTTCTGGAAGTATGGTGTGTGAGACCTTCATAGTCTAAGACAATGTATAATGAGTTGGATGACCAGCTACTTTCGGCCACCTTGTCTTCCCAAATAATTTACGCAATTTTTTTTTTTTTTTAATTATTCGGAACCATTTTAATGGAGCTTGGTAGAGCAATTGGGGTATTTTGGTAGCAAGAACAAAAAGTGAAACTATTGTGAACTAAACATCCACCTCTATGTCATCACGGGATGTTTCCCCGTGTGAAAATATGCTGCTCTGTGGTAAGATGTTATATTGACATTTCTGCTTGTTGGTGTCCCTCCGCTTCTTCTTCTTCATTCTAACACTACTATTGTCACGATTATTTGTTTCTTTGTAACTATATATTCGTTACACTGTTCATCTGTTCAGTGTGTTCTCACTATTATTCTTTAAAGCCACATCCCTTCACACTCCACATGATTTCTTACGGACACTCCAACTATCCGTGATTGGCTTGGATATATCAGGAGTTATTTTAAATATCTTGTGCGTTTTCCCCGTGTGGGTTCCTGTACCCTATTTTAAGGAAAAACAAGAATACACCCACTGCCTACCCAAAAGCATGTCGTAAGAGTCGACTAATTGGGAGCTTCCCTCAAAGTCGAAGTGCATCTGTCTAAGAGGCAAGGAACCAGCAGTCCTGCGTACAAATAAGTCAGATCTGTAAAGCGGATGCACACGCAAAATTCGGGTTCTGGAACTGGACTGCAGTCTAGAAGTGGACAAACAACCAGAACTTTCCGCCTGAGTTTACAGCTGGTGAACGCTAAGAAGAAGAAGAAAATATCTCGTGCATTCAAGCTGGCTCACCCAAGGCCTTCTCTAGATGATATGGAGACGTCCTCGGCTCACCCAACCAAACTTGACTGCAGGTTACTTTGTGACCGTTTTCTGGTACCACAATCCAACTGTACCATGTGGCTCGACTCCACAACACCGAGGTGACGGGTTTGAGAGCCGACCCTATAGTGCAAACAGCTGAACGTAAAACTGCTAAGTGAAAGTCAGCCAGAATATGCAGGCATTGGTTCTGCAATGTTTGTTAAGGACAGGCAACTAACTTATATGGCTTAGTCTTGGTCTTAGTCGAGTTGTCAACATCACTGCAATCGGATTTTCCCTGTAGGTGCTCCGTTCCTGTGCCAGTGCAAATCAAATAAATATCTCTCTTTGTGCAACTGAAAAACTGGTGACACAAACAACTAGTCCTGGAACAATCCAGAAATATGCGCATACAGAAAATGCGTATTTCAGTTGCCGGAGGTGCCAGTGCCAACAATCAACACCAGAAATGCTTTTTGTTGTTGATGTAAGTAGTCGGGGATAACTACTTCTATATAGCCACTTATATAGTTGAATATGGGTTTAATGGAGTTTCCGAGATTTGTTGTGTTCAATTCTGATCCAAGAGGAACAACTAAACACAATTATTAAACTACATATTTCTCAACTCAGATGACGGATGTATATTTCATTGAAAATGCCCAGTTTTGTGATATCGCTATGCTATTGATTGGCGTTTTTTCGCCTTGTAAAATGAGGAGGTGATATCGTGTCGTTTCATTTCCTTAGCTGATATCAGCCGGCAGGTTTTGGAATTAGCTTTTTAAAAAAAAAAAAATTAGAAAAGGAAAGAAACGATTGTCCATACCTTGTATTTGTCATATGATGCTAGTAAAAATTTGTAGAGACCAGGTGACAGTGTATGTGAGTTAGTTAATCAAACTATCTTCATCACTGCAACACTGGGACAAGTCCATCAGTGCTCGGATCTCATCTTCACAACCTCGCTTCTCGTGTGGCCATTGAAAACACCAACTCTATGTTGATTCATTCTTCTTGGGTTGCATGTATACTGTTCAAATCTGGAAACACCTATTTGACATAAAGTTCTTGTAGTCTTGTTAAGGTTTCCGAATTACCGTGTTCTCTGGAAACATCTGTGCGTGCTTCCTCTTTGAGAGCATTCAGAACGTTGGCTAAGTACATTGCTTTTCCTGTGCGTATCGTGCCCCTGCCATCAAGCCCATCCGCTCATCCCTTCCCTCTTACCACAGAGTGTCCTGGCACACAAAAACGAAACAGATTCCCGTCAGACGAGATGCCTTAGAGACGTAATACTTTCAGTCCCCACCAATGCACAGTGTGTGAAGACACCATATTTTGAATACTCTATTCTTTAATTACCACTGAACCTACAGCCATTTGGAATGTAATTCATTTATGCATGCCTTTTCATCATGGTTATTTCTTCACCTTAGCATCTGCTGTGAAATCTGATGATACTTAAAGTGTTTAAACCAGTGTCTTCGAACCCATCCTATCTCGATCCTCTTAAGCATAATTGTGAAATTAGAAGAAGCACGCATGAAAATTTTGTTTCGCTTTACCCAAGGGAAGATACGATATGTGATGTGCTTAATATCATGTGGTTACATCGCAAAATATTGTATATTTGAATTGCCCATTTTTGCAAGGCACATAATAATGATAATGATGTTACCTACACCTCCCCTCCCCTTTCCATAAAATACGTTGTTTTGAAAATAGGGACCATCTGTGTGACTGAATCTAACTGTTGCGGTGTTAGATGAGAATGTGTACATAAAAAAATTTCTAAGGTAAAAAGCGGGTGAAAATGCTTCTAAATAAAATTTAGTTTTTTTTTTTTTTTTTTTTTTGATTTAATTTTTATTGTTTAATCCAATGTTGTTTTGTTGTGACTGGCACAATCATATCACACTGTATAATAAACTCATTATTAAATTTAATATTCAGTCAGTGGAGATTTTATTTTGTTGTTGACCATGTCATTGGCGTTTGTGTATATGTACAAAGAAGAAATAGTTTCCTGGTGGCAGGTATACTCTTGGCTACGGCTGGTATACTCTTGGCTTCGGCTGGTATACTCTTGGCTACGGCTGGTATACTCTTGGCTACGGCTGGTATACTCTTGGCTACGACTGGTATATTCTTGGCTACGGCTGGTATACTCTTGGCTATGGCTGGTATACTTTTGGCTGGGGCTGGTAAATCACAAGAAGAAATAGTTGTTCCCTGGCAGCGAAAGACTCGGAATTAACCCCCGTAATAAAATAAATAAAATCACGATGAGTGGGCAGGGGACTCAGAACTAACGCATGTAATGCATTAGGGAAATCGTACCCCAGTGGCTTTTAGTTAATGGCAACCATTGGTAAGCTTAACAATCCGTTGTATTCCTGACAGGTGCAAAGCTGTATTTCAAGCACTCCAGTCTGGGAAATTACCAGGTATACGGACACTACTTTCTGAACTAGGCAACAGGTGTAAGGTAGTTGTGTAAAACGGATGTGCACGCAACACTTAAATATTGGATCAAGAGTCCAGTCCAGAAGTGGACGAACAACCAGAAGTTTCCGCCTGAATTTACAGCCGTGGAACGCTAAGAGGAAGAAGAAGAAGAAGAAGAAGAAGAAGAAGAAAAAGAGACAACGCTTCAGCCTATAGCAGAAACTATAATTTCAGCTTTAAACCTCGCTTTAAATTAAAGGGATGTGTTATGTCATCTCTCCTCTTCAAACTTGTGATTGATTTGATACTAAAGAACACAGTAGACAGAACATTGAGAGGCATACGATGGACTCCATTCACCATGCTTGAGGACCTTGATTTTGCAGATGATATAGCACTCCTATCACATAAATATGAACATATACAAGAAAAAAGTAACAGACTACACAGCACCGCAGAAATGGTGGGACTGAGAATAAACACAAAGAAAACTAAGATCATGACAAGCAGTCCAAACCAACAATCAGTGACCATTAATAACCAAACACTTGAAAATGTAGAACATTTCACATATCTTGGCAGTGTGGTATCCCTACTGGGAGGGACCGAGGAGGACATACAATCACGTCTAAACAAAGCTAGAGCTGCTTTTGGAAGGATGAGGCAAATCTGGAAATCCAACAGTTACTGCAAATGAACGAAACTCCGACTCTACAAGAGCATCATTTTGCCAGTTCTTCTTTATGGAGCGGAATGCTGGAGACTGACTAAAAAGGATGCACACAAGCTGTCCACCTTCCCCCTCACATGTCTACGTAGAATTATCAAAATTTTCTGGCCAGATACAATCTCAAACATTAAACTACTTCAAGTCACAAACCAAGAAACTATAGGCAGTATGATAACCAAGAGAAGATGGAAATGGCTTGGCCACGTTATGAGAATGAATCCTGATATACCTGCCAAAACAGATCTCACATGGATACCAGAGGGAAAGTGAAAAAAAGGGGCGCCCAAAAACAACATGGAGACAAACGATGGAAAGTGACATGAGTGCGGCATCTTTGACATGGAAAAATGCACTGAAGATTGCACAGGACAGGAAAGCATGGAAGGTCCTCTCTGAAGCCACATGTGCCACTAGGCATAACGAGAACTGATGATGATGATTAAATTATGTTTATAATGCTAGAATTGAGGAAATTTTGATGATCCATACCCGCAAAGGCCTACAGCTGACACCGGGTTGGCGTGGACGCTTCAGGTGCCACAGTTATTGCTTCTCTTGAGACTGGATTTGTGCTATCTGCTGGTTTGCCATCCAGACTAAGTACCTGTAGGGTGCCTAATATAACAGTGTTATTCAGCTAGCAAGGATTCTGAGATTTGTACCTGTTTGATTCTCGTCCATCAGCAGCAGCGTCGAGATTTTAAAAAAAAAATCCTCGTCTAGGGGCGCCTAATGGGAATAATCATAGTTTGCGAGCGTAATAATAATAATAATAATAATAATAATAATGTGTTTAATGGCAAAACAATTCATAATATTTTGGAAATGATATCAGACGTATGAACAGGTGCTTGTAAAAAACAATTTCTAGGAATGGGTAAATGGACCCGCATAACCAAGTTATCAAATTTACGCGGGGGAGGGGGGGGGGCGGCAGTTCTCAATGAGCTTTTTTTTCTGGCAGTATGCAATGGTACGCAGTATTGTATAAGGCACTTTGTGGTGAGTATCAAAATGTTTTGTTTAGAAGTCGGACTGAGTATCCCAGTTTCCAGCGCCTGTGTCCGTGAGATCTTGATCCTAAGGATGCATGTAATGCTGGAAAAAAGGAGGAGGAGGTTAAAACAATCAGTTCAGGTCTGCTAGTATTTAGCTAATAACCGCACGCTTGGAGTCCACACTGACAAAACTTACAACATACAATGCTATGCACCAACAAATGATGGAAGTGATGAGAAGAAAGATGAGTTTTATACCCAGTTAGATGAACATAAAGGAAGTCCCCAAATATGACCTACTTATAGTTATAGGGGATTTGAACGCTAAAGTGGGAAGGGATAACATAGGACTTCAACCCATTATGGAGAAACATGGGCCAGGAGAGAGGGACAATGATGGAGAAACTCTGACTTACTTCTGTCTCCACTACAGTCTAGTCATTGGTGGAACAGTCTTCATGCATAAAGATATCCACAAGTATACATGGACATGCCCGACTCGCTAGCGTAGTTGGCTAAACCAGACTACGCGGTCACCGGGTGACGAACTCCTTGTGGTCCGGGTTTTCGCCCGGGAATAGGCAGAAAAGCCACATTTCTCCCAGATTTACGGTATCTATCATGGGATCAAGGCCGAAGGGTTGCAATATTTATAATACCGAGCCTAAGGGTTAACAACTCATAGCTTCTGGATACTAAAACACGGGCATCACCAAACGGCAACACGTGGAACTAAACTGAACACACACTGTACAATAAGAAGTGGAGGACCTCGATACAAGATGTATTTCTTAGAAGAAAATCTAACCACAACATAGTGATTTGTAGATTGAAACTTTAATTAAGAAGAAGCAAGAAAAAGACTGCAAGCCTAATATTTGATTCAGCCCAGTCAGGACGTTAAAAGTCATAGAAGATTTCTGCATCGAACTAAGAAACCAGTTTGAGATGTTTAATCACCTGTCAGAGACATAAAATATTGAAGAGGAATGGACAGAGTAAAGATGCGTATTGCAATGCAGCACAGAAAATACTCGGTATAAAGAAACATGTGAGAAAGGAACCGGTATCTAAAGAATCTTGGTCAAAGATAGAAGAAAGAAAAATGTAAAAAGAACATGTAAACCTTGCAAAGAGCACACTGGAAAAGATTGCCACACAGAAGGAATGTAACACCAAAACCTAAAGAAATCACTAGCAAAGGAAAGACAAAAAAGGAATACTTGAATCGCAAAGCCTGCCACAGCGGATTAATAGCAGCAGTGACAGGGCCGATTACCTACCAGAACAATGTATATAAAATAACAAAGGCTCTTAGTCGAAAACATTAGTTCAATAAAGGAAACCT
>CAJHNH020002183.1:10340-25340 GCA_905116865.2 Candidula unifasciata
AAAATATTACGATACAAGCGAAGGAGGAAGAGGAGGAGGAGGAAGAGTAGGAGGGGAGAAGAAAAGAAGAAGAAGAGAAGAGAAGAAGAAGTAAGAAAAGAGAAGAGAAGAAGAAGAAGAAAGAAGAAGAAGAAGAAGAAGAAGAAGAATTTCAGATAAACGTCTTTTTCAATGCAATACTGCCTAGCAGCTTTTCTGTTGGTTTCGCTTTGTCTCTCTTGCTCTCCAACGCTCGCGTGGACACGACTGATCCCAGGTTCCCTCCACCCCCCACCCCCACCACTTTCTCTCCCCATGATGTGAATAATTCAGGTTTATATTTAAAATTCCATAATCTGAAGAGCTTGTCGTGTTCCGTTGAACCCAAGACCTTTGTTATACATAGCAACAGGCAAACTTGCTTATTCTAATGCTAATCTGATAATCTATCATAATTGTAAAAATCCAAAAATAAAAATAATTTCCTGAAAATGAGCCATGTTAAATGAACCACTACTTAATCCGTGTCACGTTTCCTCCCCAAGTTGTAAAGGATAAATTATTTTTTTCCTGTTTTCACCATTTCGTTTTTTTTTTATCCAACACTTCGTCTGCTTGGAAGACCGAAAATGTGAACAATTCCGTTGAACCTCTTTCCCCATCCCTTCCATAAAACAGCTATAAAACAGCAATCCATCCTGCCGCAGGAAGTTCGCCAAAGCACGAGAGAATGCTAAGCTAAACTCGACCTAGCTTTAACTTGTGGGTTTCCAAACTTGTGTGCTGTATTCTGCACGAGTGTATGTGTTTAACAATAACCGCCTTTTGACAACGCCTCGGCTTATACGTACAACAGGGGACTGCGTGGTCTCGAGGCATAGTGTCTGCCTCGAGTGCTAGAGGTTCCGGGTTCAAGCCCCGGTGAGGGCTGGGATTTTTTCACATGAACTTCTAGGAATTTCCCCCTGGTCTCTTGGTTAAGAAGATCGTCGCTCGTGTCTATTATTGCGCACGTAAAAAATCCCTTGGCAGTTGGAAATCAAAAAGAGTAGCCTTACGGCGCTGCCCAGGCATAATTTGAAGTTAAAAATATACCCAAAATATGTCAGAATGCTCACCGGTGAAACAGAGTTCGTTTACTGCGCTGAGGGTCATGAGACTCAGGCTTGAGTAAGAAGAAGAACGGAGCACTTATGGTTACACCCGTGTGCCATGATGCTGCCTCACTGGGTGCCAAATTTAAGGTGATATCTTGGTGCGATATTGCCAGCAAATTAAGCTGGGGGGGGGGGGGCGTTTGCTGCAATTTTTTTTTTTTTTAGTCTTCAGATAGCGAGTTTTATAGACGGATTTAAGCATGGCAAACAGACACCAACTTTATATGGTCGATACACAGACGTACAGTAAATTCCCATGTAGTTACATGTGTAGTATTACAAATGGCCAGATCTCACATTAATTGAACAGTAAATCCACGCAGTGAGGTTACGAATTTAATTTTGCTGTTTCCAGTTGGAGCGAAAGCTGTCTGTTTGCTGACGAAGCCGGAGAGAGTCCGAGTTCTGATTTGACGAGGCTCATAAGAGCTTATGTAGAATGGCAAATACAAATGTTTTATATGGAAATAAATCGCTGGCTATGCCTCATTCTGTCGCATCTTTGAAACCAGCCAGTACCTTTAAACAAAATTAATGAACATAGGCTTTGTTAAAATTAAATCAAGTAAGTACATGAGTAAAAGAATCGTATTGTCAAAGCGCCTTATGAATAAGGGAACTCAGTGCATTATTGAAGAGTGAGCCCGGCTCGCTAGCGTAGTTGGCTAAACTTGACTTTGCGGCGACCGGGTGAGGAACTCCTTGTGTCCAGGTTCACGCCCGTGGGTAGGCAGAAAAGCCGCATTTCTCCCAGATTTACTATGTCTATCATGGAATCAAGGCCCAAGGGTTGTAATATCCATAGTACCGAGCCAAAGGATTAACAACTCATGGTTTCTAGATTAAAAAAATAAAAACACACATAGAGTGAACAGGTTATCAGTGTCTGGGTAGAATTGTATAGAAAGGACTACCCTGGGGGTTTAGTCGACTCTCTACATTCAAAAGGGAGTCGCCGTGGCAGAGTGGCTAGACACTTGCCGCGGATCAGAAGGTCGTGGGTTCGCTTCCTGGCGAAGCCGGACTTCTTTCAAAAATGACCTTGGCTCCCAGTTCGACCCAGCCTCGAGTGGGTACCGGGTGTAGACCTGGGAAGTAGAGGCAGCCGGTGTGATGCTGACCACATCACCCATCTGGTGCCGATTGGTCTATTAAATATAGGTCTAGCCCTTATGCCCTATACGCCTAAAGGCGTGGAAAAGGGTCCTTTACTTTTCACCTCACTTCTACCCTCAAAGGAAAGGCAAGACTGATTTACACTCAAACGGCTATTGGTACCAATAACTTTGGAACTCTGGTTGCTGAAGATAGTGACCTAGCGGCTATGGGAATGTCACGAGGTCTGTGGTGTGCGTTTTAAACTCAGCCAGAAGCACCAGAACCTGTGGGGCTTTGGGACCGTGAGTACCTCCCTGCCCTTCCCTCCTACCACCCCCCCCCCTAACCCCCAAGTTTATCTGATTTTTTAGTAAAGCTTTTCTTCTATACATATCACGTTACTTGAAATATGTTGGCACTTGTTGGTCTATCCAGACCATAATGTTATATTTTGCAATGACAAGACATGAGAATCACAGCCCATGGCGATGGCGAGTGTGACTAGCAAGACCCACCCGCGTTAACGAGAAGTCTTCTACATTTAGAACATGGTGTGTCAGGACTGTTGTTCCCACTAGTTGTGTTTTAAATATATGTTTATGTTAATTTGCTGTTCATCATATTATTACTGTTATTATTATTATCATCATTATCATCATCATTATTATTATTATCATTAACCCCTGGCATTTTGGCTGCGAGAGGATCATTGTAAAATCCGACTAGTTGAGAACATGAGCCGAAGCCCACAGGCAGACAGACAAGCCGTTCAATGTAATTACTACTGTATATCCTTATTTTTGTGTATGGTCTACTTACGGCGTTATTTGGTGGTTTTTACCTTCCTATATGATGGCATTAGAGCTTCTCTCCTAGTGCATTACTAGAAAAACAAATTCATTTAGTTTTCAAAAAGTCCTTTACGGCATTGAAAAGAAAATCTCATGATAATTACAAGCACAGTTAGGTAAAATTGGAAAAGGAAATCCGCGTCGCTTTGGCAACAACAACAAAATCAGAAATGAAGCACTGGAATACAAGATGTAATGCGATGCCTTCCGTAGGCATTCCACATGTTGGTTTTTCATTTTGCCCTGCTTGCTTTGCAGTTCGTCCATTGAAAGGTTGAGAATGTGCGCCGTTTTTCACAATTTATTATTCATTGGCGTTTCACGCCTGATAGGTTGAACAGTTCCAGAAGTGATCTAGTTCACGTGGCGGCTGAACTTTGAACTCCGGAAGGGGTTGGCGGTGATCATGCGCAATGTACAGGAAGTTGAGTGATGGGTTAAATAAGCTTGAGAAAATCTGTACAAAATGGCTACACTGCTCGACATCTTTAGCATCCTGCACTGTTCCCTCACGTAGTTAGTTAGTTGGTTAATCGACAGATTATCCTCACTGCATAACGGACAAGTCCATACACGCTCGGATCCTATCTTTAGTATATCCTTCAGCGCGTGGCAACTGATAACACCAGTTCTGTGTTGGTTTACTATACTTCTTTGGCTACATGTATAGGTACCTGTATGGTGTTCATGTTTGCCGAGAACCTCTTTAGTCCTGAAGTTCTCGTAGTCTTTTAAGTGTTACCGATTCAACTTAGTCTCCTGAATCATCTTCTCTTACTGCTACCTTGAGAGCATTGAGAATGCCCGCCCTATTGCTTTTCCGCTACCTACCGTGGGCCTGCCAACAAGCCAATCCGCTCTTTCATTTTCTCTTACCCCTGAGTGTCCTGGCACAAAAATGAAACTAATTCCTATCAGACGAGATTTCCTTAGCGACTCCAACCATTTTCCTTGAATACCTCCTGTCTCTATTCTCTTAAACATGCTCATGGAATCGCTTTGTACCTTAGGGGAAAATGATGTGTCTCTAGCCACATCATTGCTCTTGTTACCACCAACACCTCCATAGTCAGACTACATGTAGTCGAGGCAAAAGTCCCGCTTTTTTCTTTTACAGTTTTCCTTCAAATAAATCGAATACGAAGGCTCATAAAAATGCCAGAGCACGTACTCCAGGACTGCACCGAATTTGACACATTAAGACAAACCTTTTGGCCAGAAAGAACAACAGTGGAACGTAAACTCTATGGGCCACTGAATGAATTAACAACAGTGAAATTATTACAAGAGACAAAATTGCTGATATAGACAACTTATTTCAGGCGACACGAAAGAAGAAGAAGAATGTCAACAGTTCAGTAAAGGACCTTTTTTTGGCAAGTGGAATATCGGGGATATGTTGCCAGACTCGTATTTTCACTGATTATTTGGCACCTGGAAAGTAGGTTAAGTGGCCAACATCACGCCGACCGTCTTTACTTCCCAAGACTTTACCTGGTACCAATTGAAGACTGGGTCGACCTGAAAGCCAAAGCTAACTTTATGCAGCCAAAAAAAAAATATCTGTGGATACGGATTTTAACCCTTGATCTTTGAAACGTCGTCTAGCCACCATAATACAGCAATGCTGTGTCCCACACATTAATCTAATAAAAAACAACAAACAAAGAATGTGCCTGACTATACCCACGGCGTGACCTATATTGGGTAAGAACAAATAAACAGACAAACATGTACCCCAGGAATATAATTTCAGCCCCCCACCCCCCCCCCTTTTTTTTTTCGCCACGCCTCCCTTTTTCCCCTTTTTGTCCCTTTCTATTATGTACAGTAAATAGTTATTTACAAAACAGACGAATCAGTTGCTCAGCAAGTGACGTAAAAGTTTCATAGTTTTTCCCTTTTCTTCTTCTTCTTCTTCTTCTTCTTCTTCTTCTTCTTCTTCTTCTTCTTCTTCTTCTTCTTCTCTTCTTCTTCTTCTTCTTCTTCTTCTTCTTCGTGTTCACCGAGGGGGAAATCCGGTGGAAAGTTCTGGCTGTTCATCCACTTCTGGAAATTAGTCTAGTTCCAGAACTTGCGTTTTGCATGCACATCCGTTTGACAGATCTGGCTCATGCTTAACCAGACTGTTGATTACTGGCTTGTCTGGCAGATGCACTCAGATTTTATGGGAAACCATGTTTTGCAAAATGCTTGTTGAAGAAAAAAAAGGTAGGCGGGAGGGTGGGGGGGGGGGGTGTGCAGTTGATCTATTCTCCCCCCCCCCCCCACCCTCTCCCGTCCCCCAATGTCATAAATCAATGCGCAAACAATTGTTGTATGAGAAATTGCCAGAAAGGCAGAACAATTACATCTTAAAAGCACACATACCACACACAAACACACACACACACACATACAAACACACACACACATTCTAGATGTTCATGGGACTATTTATTCTGATTTTATTATGCGTTTGTATGTTAGTTGCACAAAATGCACCATAGTCTGGCAAATGTTTATCTACTTTACATGTCGGTACACTATATGTTGGTGCGTGCTAAGAGAGAGAGAGAGAGAGAGAGGAGAGAGAGAGAGAGAGAGAGAATGAGAGAGAGAGAGAGAGAATGAGAGAGAGAGAGAGAGAGAGAGAGAGAGAATGAGAGAGAGAGAGAGAGAGAGAATGGGAGAGAAAGAAAAAAAGAGTAAGACAATGTGAGAGTGTGTA
Organism: Candidula unifasciata; assembly: GCA_905116865.2. NCBI lineage: Eukaryota > Metazoa > Mollusca > Gastropoda > Stylommatophora > Geomitridae > Candidula > Candidula unifasciata. The sequence continues at coordinate 16,136 of CAJHNH020002183.1, forward strand.
TGCGTCGGTGCGTTTGTGTGTGTGTGTGTGTGTGTGTGTGTGTGTGTGTGTGTGTGTGTATGCGTGCCGGAAGAGACTAGAACATAATTTATGTCCCGAAAGGAAACCACTTTGCACACACCCACGTGAAAAATGATGCACATGCTTTGTCTGGGGTTCTTCAACACACCCAGCGCTGATTAGGTGAGATGGGGGGAAAGACAATCTGCCGGATGGAGGGAAAGTCACCAACGGCAGGATTGAGGAAGAATTACAATCTACAGGAGGAAGGAAAACTCACAATTTGAATGGTAGAGGCAAAGTCACAATATGCAGGATGTACGACAACTCGCAATCTACAAGAGGGAGGAAATGTCACAATCTACAGGAGGGAGGAAATGTCACAATCTACAGGAGGGAGGAAATGTCACAATCTACAGGAGGGAGGAAAAGTCACAATCTACAGGAGGGAGGAAAAGTCACAATCTACAGGAGGGAGGAAATGTCACAATATACAGGAGGGAGGAAAAGTCAAAATCTACTGGATGGAGGAAAAGTCACAATCTACAAAAGGGACGAAAAGTTACAATCTACAGAAGGGAGGAAAAGTCACAATCGACAGGAGGAAGGAAAGGTTACAATCTACAGGAGTAAGAAAAACAGTGTACAATCTACAAGGAAGGATAGTATTATACTGTTCATATTTTATAATGTGCATGTAATTGGACGCGATTTCTTTGATTCTTTTCATGATTTTCTTCATTTATGCTATTTGCTCTATGTTCATTATACAGTGTAAACGTACTATTATTATTTTGAAATTATCATCTTATCGTTTAGTTATATTTCATCTTCTTTATTATAAGTTTTTTATATTCTTTAGGCAGTATTTCAGAGATTTTGAATTCTTTAGAATTGTTTTATAGCCTTTCTTATGAGCAGGTTTGAGTGCTCCCACCCTTTTGTTTTACATGAGGTACTTCCATTATTGGTGAATACTTAAGATATGTGTTTTGACATGCTAATATAAAGTTTTCTTTCTATATATGGTGATTCATTAGATCTGTAGTTTAGTGATAAACTCTACGTCTTTTTTATCAATTGATCAAGGCGACTGATTTTTCAGAATAGGAAAAGATACATATCTACTGGATGGAGCGAGAAAAGTCACAATCTACTGGAGGGAGGGAAAATGTTACAAGACTATACAGGCAGAGGAAGAAAAGCGTCACAATCTACGAAAAGGAGAAAGCATTACAATCTACAACGATGGAGGAAAAGTTACAAGTCTACACGACGGAGGAATAAGTCACTGGTCTGACGGAGAGGAGAAAGTGCATAATCCCAGGACGAGAGAAAAGTCACAATCTACAGGATGGAGGAAAAGTCACAATCTACAGGAAGGAGGAAAAGTTACAATCTACAAGAGGGAGGAATACAAGAGGGAGGAAAAGTCACAATCTACAGAAAGGAGGAAAAGTCACAATCTACAGGAGGGAGGAAAGGTTACAATCTACAGGAGGCAGGAAAAGTCACCATTTACAGGAGGGAGGAAAACTCACAATCTACAGGAGTGAGAAAAAGTTACAATATACAGGAGTGAGGAAAAGTCACAGTCTACAGGAGGGCCGGAACGAAAAAAGTCCATCTGCACTATGTATAGGGACGCGAAAAAGTCACAATCTATAGGAGGCAGGAAAAGTCACAATCTACAGGAGGGAGGAAAAGTCATAATCTACAGGAGGGAGGAAAAGTCACAATGTACAGGAGGGAGGAAAAGTCACAGTCTACAAGAGGGTGGAAAAGTCACAATCTACAAGAGGGAGGAAAAGTCACAATCTACAGGTGGGAGGAAAAGTCACAATGTACAGGAGGGAGGAAAAGTCACAGTCTACAGGAGGGAGGAAAAGACACAATCTACAGGTGGGAGGAAAAGTCACAATCTACAGGAGGGAGGAAAAGTCACAGTCTACAAGAGGGTGGAAAAGTCACAATCTACAAGAGGGTGGAAAAGTCACAATCTACAAGAGGGAGGAAAAGTCACAATCTACAGGAGGGATGAAAAGTCACAGTCTGCAGGAGGGAGGAAAAGTCACAATCTACAATTGGGAGGAAAAATCACAATCTACAGGAGGGAGGAAAAGTCACAATTTACAGGAGGGAGGAAAAGTCACAATCTACAGGAGGGAGGAAAAGTCACAGTCTGCAGGAGGGAGGAAAAGTCAGAATCTACAGGAGGGAGGAAAAGTTACAATCTACAGTAGGGAGGACAAGTCGCAATCTACAGGAGGGAGGAAAAGTCACCGTCTGCAGGAGGAAGCAAAAGTCACAGTCTGCACAATCATCTCACTGGTCTATGAAATTATGAGTCTACAATCGTAGAACCGACGCCCCGTTGGCGTGAAAACGGTCCTGGAACTTTTAACAAACAAACAAACATGTCAAGCCAGTAGTATAGCGAGGCACGTGGGGCCGGGAAAATAGGATAAGTCAAGGTTTTAACAACACTGCAATCGGGTTTTCCCATAGTTGCTTCGTTTCTGTGCCAATGAAAATCAAATCAAATGTCCTTCCCTGGCCCCATTTGAAACACTGGTGAGCAAACAATTAGTCCCGACACAATCAAAATATTATGCACACGCAGTAAAAGTATATGGCAGTTGCTATGGCTGTTACATGTTAAGAGTTCTGTGGCGGACCACGTGTCACAGAGGTTCAAAAACACTGCTTTACGGGACGTTGCATAAACAACAACATCATTTTTGTGTCTGTTATGGTTTTACCCGACAATTTCAAGAGTTTGCCATTGCTATTTACGTGGTCGGCTCTAAATACACCTGTCGAAATGAACGCAAAGCAGTCTGTTGCCATATCCCCTGCTTCTTCAAGCAAACCGGTTATCTCAGGAAATGAAACACGTTTGCAACGCTTGAGTTAAAGGCGCAGTTTGTACATAATTAAATTATTTATTGACGAGCGAGGAGGGCGTGGACTGTAGTTGCTCAGACGACCACATTAAACATGTTTCCGGTTCCGACACTGATAGGGAATGGATGACGGTTGAGAACTTGGCTTTTGTTGATCGTTCTCGTCGCGGTTCCTCCTCTAGTTTCAATGTTGCAAGATTGTAGAAGTTCGGTTTGCAGCTGGAGCTACTGAGTTTAGTGCTCCTGGCGGCACTATGAGCTGTGATCGTCGGTTATCGACTGAGTTTCAGAATCGCACATATTAGCAATGATGGGTAATGTATTTTTCTTCGTTGTGTTCCTGGGACAAGGCGTGTGCTATAGCTGCTATTTATTTGCTGGCCGTGGCTACAACTTGGCCGAGGACATATAGAGAATGGTCAGGAATAGTTTTAATCTATTCATCGCCTAGCTGTTCGTCGAATGAAGTTGATTTTCAGCGATGACACCTGGTCTCGCGGTGTGTTTAAGGAGGTATGCACTTTAAGGTTGACCAGACCAAATCGTGTGTGTTTTCTGACTGAGGACACTTTCTATGGCTGCGGCATTCACTTGAAGTATCCATCGTATCTGACTCCGTTTGTGACTGGAATCACTGGCATAGGCGGTTGAGCAATTGAGCAATTATGGACCAAACTCGTTTGCTGTGATGCCAGAACCGTAACGACTAACTAACTAACTAACTAACTAACTAACTAACTAACTAACTAACTAACTAACTAACTAACTAACTAACTAACTAACTAACTAACTAACTAGCTAGCTAGCTAGCTAACTAACTAACTAACTAACTAACTAACTAACTAACTAACTAGCTAACTAGCTAGCTAACTTACTAACTAACTAACTAGCTAGCTAGCTAGCTAGCTAACTAACTAACTAACTAACTAACTAACTAACTAACTAACTAACTAACTAACTAACTAACTAACTAACTAACTAACTAACTAACTACTAACTAACTACTAACTAGCTAGCTAGCTAGATAGTCTAGCTAACTAACTAACTAACTAACTAACTAACTAACTAAACTAACTAACTAACTAACTAACTAACTAACTAACTAACTACTAACCTAACTAACTAACTAACTAACTAACTAACTAACTAACTAACTAACTAACTAACTACCTACCTAACTAACTAACTAACTAACTAACTAACTAACTAACTAACTAACTAACTACCTACCTACCTAACTAACTAACTAACTAACTAACTAACTAGCTAGCTAGCTAACTAAATAACTAACTAACTAACTAACTAACTAACTAACTAACTAACTAACTAACTACCTAACTAACTAACTAACTAACTAACTAACTAACTAACTAACTAACTAACTAACTAACTAACTACCTAACTAACTAACGAACTAACTAACTACCTACCTAACTAACTAACTAACTAACTAACTAACTAACTAACTAACTAACTAACTACCTAACTAACTAACTAACTAACTAACTAACTAACTAACTAACTAACTAACTAACTAACTAACTAACTAACTAACTAACTAACTAACTAACTAACTAACTAACTAACTAACTAACTAACTAACTAACTGACTGACTAACTAACTAACTAACTAACTAACTAACTAATTAACTAACTAACTAACTAACTAACTAACTAACTAACTAACTAACTAACTAACTAACTAACTAACTAACTATCTAACTAACTAACTAACTAACTAACTAACTAACTAACTACTAACTAACTACCTACCTAACTAACTAACTACCTAACTAACTAACTAACTAACTAACTAACTAACTACCTACCTAACTAACTAACTAACTACCTCACTAACTAACTAACTTAAAAAGCATGTTATCTAATCATTATCATCATGTGCCTTCCCACCTGGCGTAGGCGCTCATGCGTCTCCACAGATCACGATCCCTTGTTGCCTGGAACGGCTCTCTTGATGATATCACTCCATGCCATCGTTTCAGCCCATCGAGCATCATCTCTCTTGGTCTGCCTCTACCCCTTTTTTTCCACTGATCTTTGCAGCTGTTACGATGATCTCCAAGGTCTCTCTTCTCATTATGTGGCCAAAGAACAGTGTTTGTCACTTTCTTAATGGTGTATATAAAGATCTACTTTCATAAGCCTTTTTCAAGCAATCGTTGTTAGTTACTCTGGCCGTCCAAGGTAATCTAATATATGTGAAAATTGCCGTGGGAGCGCCTCGACTATTGCCCCAACATGTGAAAATTGTATACATGTACTAAAATTTGCTCTCAACACCCTATCAACAACTGTCCTTCTGTAGACAGATACGAATAGACTGTCATACAAACAGGCACCAACTGTGTCCAAGTGGCTTCCATCTGCGAGGATCTCACGGTAAACCAGCGAATGCTTCAGGCAGACAACCCAAAGATGAGCTCCAAGCGCGTTTCTCCCGAATTAAAGTTCCCCGAAAAAATACACGAAGGCGATTCTTGTGCGCTTTAACGGTGACAAGTCAGTGAGGTTGATGATGTGTGATGATGGCGTGGGCGTTTTCCTGGCGCAGAGGCGATCTGTGAACTATCAACGCAGATCCTAGTCTGTACACTTGTGATAGCCCAATGTGTTTCTAACCGTAAAGACAGTAGATTTCATCTTATTGTTTTGAGTCAAGGGCTCGCCTAACTACTACTACTACTCCTATGACTACTGTAACTAATACTGCTAAGACCACTACTGCTACTACTACTGCTACGACGACTACTGCTGCTACTACTACTGCTACTACTACTGCTACTACTACTGCTACTACTACTGCTAAGACTACTACTACTGCTACTACTTCTGCTACTACTACGGCTACGGCTACTACGACTGCTACTACTACTGATGCTACTACTGCTACTACTGCTGCTACTACTGCAACTTCTGCTACTATTACGGCTACGGCTACCACGACTGCTACTACTACTGCTGCTACTTCTGCTACGACTACAGCTAAGGCTTCTTCCTCTTCTTCTTCTTTTTCTTCTTCTTCTTTTTCTTCTTCTTCTTCTTCTTCTTCTTCTTCTTCTTCTTCTTCTTCTTCTTCTTCTTCTTCTTCTTCTTCTTCTTCATCTTCTTTTTCTTCTTCTTCTTCTTCTTCTTCTTCTTCTTCTTCTTCTTCTTCTTCTTCTTCTTCTTCTTCTTCTTCTTCTTCTTCTTCTTCTTCTTCTCTTTTTTGTCTTCTTCTTTATCTTCTGCTTTTTCTTCTTCTTCTTTTTCTTCTTCTTTTACTTCCTTTTCCACTTCTTCTTCCTATTCTTCCTCTTCTTCTTCTTTTTCTCTTTCTTCTACTTCTTCTTCTTTTACTTCTGTTTCTTCTTCTTTTACTTCTTCTTCTTCTTCTTCTTCTTCTTCTTCTTCTTCTTCTTCTTCTTCTTCTTCTTCTTCTTCTTCTTCTTCTTCTTCTTCTTCTTCTTCTTCTTCTTCTTCTTCTTCTTCTTCTGCTTCTTCTTCTTCTTTTTTTTTTTGTTCTTCTTCTTCTTTATCTTTTTCTTGTTCTTCTTCTTTTTTTCTTCTGTCGTTTGAAATGCAGCTGACTGGATGTGCTCTAGTTTATATATATATATATATATATATATATATATATATATACATATATATATATATATATATATATATATATATATATATATATATATATATATATATATATATATATATATATATAGTTCATGAAAATATAATTTTCTGTTTTTTTTCCCTACCTGTTTTTAATTGATTATTTCACAACTGTGCTATAATTGAGACTGTTTTGCCAGAATTTAGGTTGCAAGTCTCTGAGCGTGCGGTCAAGGCTTGTACGTGCAGTCTCTTGAGACAACGCCCCTGGTGTACATTCCCGAAGATGTACGTACACTCTGGAAGATGTACGTGCACTCCGGAAGATATGCGTACACTCCGGAAGATGTGCGTACACTCCGGAAGATGTGCGTACACTTCGGAAGATGTGCGTACACTCCGGAAGATGTGCGACCACTCCGGAAGATGTGCGTACACTCCGGAAGATGTGCGTACACTTCGGAAGATGTAGTGGTTTTCTCTCCACAGCGACAACTAGCTGTGTGGCCTGCGGCGCTGACGTTTGACAGCGACAGAGATTCCCGACAGTCGAGAAATGTAAGCAGCCTGGTGGTTAATCTGACGCGCAGTTTTGTTGTTTCCGTGATTCTTTCTTTGAATATTTGCTCTATTTATTGCGCTTGTGTGTGTGTGTGTGTGTGTGTGTGTGTGAGTGTGTGTGTGTGTGTGTGTGTGTGTGTGTGTGTGTGTGTGTGTGTGTGTGTGCGTGCGCGTGCGCGTGTGCGTGTGTGTGTGTGTGTGTGTTTTTTTTTCCCTTTACAGTTCAGGGTTATTCAGCTAAGTTTTCTCCGGGACCAAAATGTTGAAAGTGGAAATCGTCACAGGACGGAGGTGTGTTCGACCCCAAGCCCTTCAGGTGGGTACACATGATGCACATTCGAACCCAAGCCCTTCAGGTAGGCACGCATGGTACACAAGGTTTATAAATACATTTAGCATGCCTAAAATATTTCATCAAGGTAGTAAAATAAATGACCAGCTGACAAGTAATGCATTAATACAAACGGGAAGAAGAATGAACACAGCTGATATTATCAACGCTAAAATAACAAAATTTGGAGAGAGAAAAAAAAAAGGGGGGGGGGGGGGTGGCACTGATAAAAGTCTGACGCTAAAACGATTGCATGACGTAGGAGTAAAGCTTGGAGAAGCAATTAAATGCCGTCTTCGATGTTAAGACAGGAGAAACTATAACTAACTGTTCAGGGGAACAGTTAGTAGAGGTACCTTGGAGTGGCTGCTGGAAGGACTGAGCACGTATGATAATGCTCAATGTGCAGTGACATCGATTACGATAACATTTCCCTGTTCTCTTTTCTACTTGTTTATGTTTATTCAACGGATCAACATCATGGTGCACGGGTGCAACCCCCAAGTGCCTCGTTCTACTTCTAGCTCAAGCCTGAGTCTGAAGAATCTCAGCGCAGTGCACGAACTCGGTTGCACTTGCGAGAATCCTGTGTTTTCTACTTATATCAGCATTAGCGGTCCTTAAATGTTGTTTCCAGTACAACTACAACGCTTAAGTTTAAATTCTCTATACCCTAGTCCTTGTATCATATTTCCATTACTTCCCACTATTTTCCACATGTATGACATACACAATCTATCACCCTGTCAAGGGAAAATACATAGCGACCAGGGAAAAGCCTGTAGCTTGGAAGAAGACATGGCTACAACAGTGATTATTCAATTGAATATAAACATCCCAGGTGATAGCGGCACTATCTTTAAAAACAAGAAAGACTGTTCCTTGGCAACTCTAATGAAATGCCAAGGCGCAATGGCAAAACCTGAAAGCTCCATTACCTGGCAATCTCACATGGGAAATACTGGCTGGAAACGAGCAGACAATAATTAACTGTGGAGATTTGTGCAGTGCAAACACAACACACTTTGACGAGCCGCTACATCGGCACACATGAGTATCGCAACCTTGGGGTTTTGCACTCTGAGGGGGCCCCAGTCTGCGGAAATATACAAGGAGGCTGAGTGGACGCCCTAACCAAGTATAGGCTTCTTTTTTTTTTATAGCGAATTGATCAAGCCGTGTGCCTCGCCATCTAAAAGTCGTGGAATCGTTACACAGACGTGTCGTTCAATCTAATTGTTAAAATTTTACGAAAATCCTTGGGGATCGTCGCTAGAACTGCGGAATTCGAGCTCTGTGCGACGATTCCGGCAGGTGGCTAACAGTTTTAGAGCCTGAGAAGAAAAAGAAGAAGAAGAAGAAGAAGAAGAAGAAGAAGAAGAAGAAGAAGAAGAAAAAGAAGAAGAAGAAGAAGAAGAAGAAGAAGAAGAAGAAGAAGAAGAAGAAGAAGAAGAAGAAGAAGAAGAAGAAGAAGAAGAAGAAGAAGAAGAAGAAGAAGAAGAAGAAGAAGAGCAGAAGAAGAAGAAGAGAAGAAGAAGAAGAAAGAAGAAGAAGAAGAAGAAGAAGAAGAAGAAGAAGAAGAAGAAGAAGAAGAAGAAGAAGAAGAAGAAGAAGATTAAAAAGAAGAAGAAGACTGATTACACCCCACCCCCTTCCCCCCACCTCCCACAACCCGCAAGTTTTACTAATTTATTCATTTAAGACACGTCATCACAGCACTCCGCTCTTTCACATTCTTACACATGTTACGTTATCTAACCTGGTGTCTTCTATCAGCGTTCGTTCATTTACGGTCTTC
>CAJHNH020002183.1:30340-85340 GCA_905116865.2 Candidula unifasciata
CACCACTGAAGTAACGACAGGAGGGTGAGGATGGGGTGATAAGGAGGGGCAGAAAGCTAAGAAAAAAATGACGAGCAGGAGGATTATTAAAAAGAGACGACAAAATTAATCATTATTCCTTTTGTTTCTCTCCTTTGTTTCGTACAAATAATCATGCTTTTTAGAGTGCCAGATTATTTCTGAGCACCTCTGGTAACCTTCCTACGGTTCTGGCTATGTTGCATTGCCACAACATAAACACATATGCAAGAACGCCGACTGAATAATTAGACGTGATATATACGATAGACATACAAGTCTATGGATTGAATAATTTAACGTCTCATACAATAAACAAAGCATTCCATGTAGTGAATAGTTTAACGTGATAGACAACGAAGATACCAATGCTCGGACTGAATTATGGGACCTGATATACAGTAAACATACGCGCATGCGTATTGAACTGGATTGAATAATTTAACCTCACATACAGCAAACAAACCAGTCCGGCGACTGCATTCTTAAACAACAGACATTAACAGACCAGTCGTCAAAGTGAATAATTTAATGCCACGTGCAACAAGGAATTCAAGTGGGGGGTTATAATATACACACATACATTATGCATAAGACACAGTACGGATAGCTGACGATACAGATGCTTTACAACAATTCTTGAGCATTGTTGTGAGGGAGAGTATAAAAAGTATGTCCTTGAATATGAAGAAAACGGAGGTAATAGTTATATCAAAGAAAAGAATACAACAACAGTGTGATATTAGAAAAGAAGGTAAAAAGTTAATTCAAGTCGATAAATTCACATATCTGGGTACAATCATGACAGCAGATGTTTGGTAGAAATTAATTAAGAGCTGAAGATGCAGGCTAAGGCTGCGTTTCACAGAATTAAAAACATCTTGTGAAACAGGTCCCTCTCTATGGATGTCTGAAAGAGAGTACTAAAATGTTATGTAGAAACTATATTGCCGTATTGTAGTTAATGATGGAATAGCGATGCACAAATTAGAAGGAAAAAATGGAGGCGATGGAGATATGGTTTCTCTATTGAATGTGAAGAATCCATTGGACTGCCAGAGTAACTAACGGGGATTGCTAGATAGAAGCCAATGAAAGCAGGTCAATATATACAGTTATAAGGAACAGACAAGAACTGTTCTTTGGGCATGTGAGGAAGGGGGGGGGGGAGGGTGGCTTTGGAGAATACTGTGCCGACTGGGAAGATCAACGGTAGAAGAGGGAGAGGCAGACCGAGAGAGATGATGACTGATGGACTGCGACGGTGGTATGCAGGTATATAATCGGTGTAACTGATCCAGAATCAAGGCACCAAAATCTGTGGAGATGCATGCACACCTATGTCAGTAGGCAGGGCTTGTGACAATTATGATATAACAAACATACCAGTATTCGGACTAAATACTGGCACATGATATACATCAAACATACAAACATACACTTCTTCGGACTGAATAATTTAACATGAAACACAACAAATATTGAAGTCCTAGGGCTGAAGTGCTGGGCATGTCACACAATTAAAGGACCCTTTTCCACACCTTTAGGCGTACTGGGTATATAGGGCTAGACCTATAATTTATACACTAAACGCCACTTGGTGGGTGTTGTGGTCAGCATCACGCCGGCCGCCTTTACTTCCCAGGACTGTACCGGGTACCCACTCAAGGCTAGGTAGAACTGTGAGAGAAGGTCTTTTTTTTTAAGTCCGCCCTTACCCCTTTCCCGTCGGGACCCGAACCCACGACCTTCCGATCCACAGGCAATGTCCTCTAAAAGGAAAACCTTAACTGATAATCAAGAAACTTACCAGTTGTCGATATAGTCTTTTCGCCTCATGCCACAAGAAGCAATAAAACAAAGTTTTGACATCGAAAGACAGGCTGACAGAAAGAACGACAGTCCTAATTTCTTGAATTGAAAAAAAAATAAAAATATCAGCGAAGAGGAGTATTATATATCTGACAGAACAGTTTACTGTAGAACACAAGATACAAACATTCGTGTTGGAAAAGTCTAGCTTGAGAATCAAGGCAAACACTAGATGACAGAACCGTCAGAGGAGGAATATATATCTTGTTATGAACACAGAAAAGGCGACAGACAGACAACAAGGCAACAGACAGACACTAGACCGCTGAAAGAAAGGCAGATGTCTTCTGTATTGGCAGGGTGGTGAAAATAGTAAACAGATCCCAGACGACTGACGTCATCAACGAATATGTGTTTTTATAGTTATCCATTATCAGAAAATTGTGATTTTAAAATATTGAGTATGTCAAGTAAACAGAGCGCAGTTGATTCTTAAGTAAAAGTAAGTAAAGTATTAACAGCTCAGCACCGCGGAGAGGTACAATATCGCTTCAGACGTTCCGGTTAGTAAGCGCCTTTGGATATTTGGATATTTTATCTAAGTTATGCCGGTGTGGTGGGAAATAAAAAGATAGACTAGCTGGGTTAGCACCACTCCCTGGTAAAATGATGCACAACGAGCTAGATGTTGTAAAGGCCATATGGGAGCTAGTGAACAGTGCGGAGACACAAACAAATCATCACGGTCTGAAGAGAATTGTGTAGCCAGGAGAGACCATGGAATGAGGTCGACGCTCGACGCTCTGGGGAGGCGCGAGACGGACATAAAATCAGACTATCACCGATACCATTATAACTGGAACTGCGTTTATTGCTGAAGATTGGGATGGGGCGCTTATGGAAAGATAGCAGTCGTTGGAGCTACGGAGTATGGGGTCTTGGGCCCCCTTTAGTCAGCCGTCACGAGAAAAAATTTACTCTAAATTCCCCTATCCACAGTTTCCTTTGTGACGACGCACCTGGTTAGGCGTGATAGATTGATCCCTCCCCTCAGGACTGCTTCCTAAAGATTTACCACCCCATCCTGCGATTGAAAACATCTCTATCTAGACAGTAGACCAGCAAGGCAGATCCTAGATACCGGTTCAACCTCTGCAGAGTTGCGATTTAGGGCACTTCTAACCGCTAAAGCAGGCGGGTGTAACCTGGAGTCCCAAGCCGACAAGGAGAGGCCTGATATTTACACGGCCGACTCTAAATAAAAAGAGATGGGCACAGATATTTAGAACATCATTTATAGACAGCTAGTTTCTCCAGGACAAATAGGAGGTTGACAGCAATAGCCAGTACTCTTCGGTCAACTAAAAAATGTCCCTTATCATTTATATATAATTTTCAAAATTAATTTTAGAAAGAAACAAAAAATAAACATACTCAACTCAAACATAGCAAGATTAGTAATAAATATATGTATATATAAAACACAGACATGGGAAGATTAGTTTAAAAAAAATTAAAACAAACTCGGCCAGATTTAGATTTGATGCGGCCCTAATCTATATAAGGCACCGAGGCTGCTACCGTTTTACATTACACCATTTAATGTCAGAAAACTAAAAAAAAATATAAAGGTCAATAATAGGTGATAGCTGACGCATATCAAGTTGATTATTTTATTCAAATACAGTTTAGAATAAATAAAAGCCTGACATAATATACCCAATAATAATATTATAATAATCTTAACGAGGGCGAGTCTTGCTAATCACACTCGCCATCGCCATGGGCTGTGAGTCGCATGCCTCTTCATATCACAATATAAACCTATCGTCTGGAGAGACGGAAAGGTGCCAGTCAGTCATAATAATAAGAACAAAATAATCGTTAAATTATAAAATTAATGAGGCTTTTCATTTCTGTTAACAGAAAACTGCATTTCTGAAAAATGAGTTTTTGAGGTTCGTGCAGATTGTGAGGCCCTAAGGTCTAGTTTAGTTAGCTTGTGCCTTAATCCCAGACCGCTATAGAGGAATAACATCAACAAGCACAATGAGAAGAACCACACAGTGGTACTTACATAAAATATTAAGTTGCGCCTCCTGGCTTTGTAGAGAAAATCCAGTAGTTGAATTGGTGGCTATGCATTGGAAGGATCCTTCGTCCTCTCCGCGAAGAACTCGATGGATGCGCAAGTTGGAATCCTCCTGGTACTTCCGGCTTGTGTTGCTCACGGCTTTCCCCCCTTGAGTCCACTGGAAATAGATATGGCGTCGGTCGCTGACGTCACAGTAAAGTCTTGTCTCCATGCCCTCAACGATATCCTTGTTTTGTGGTTTTACATTGAAGTAAAATGTGTCCTGGCTGAGGCTGGTATACGGCTGTAGCCATAATGCTGTAAATAAACATGGGAAACATTAGTAAAATGTACGAAATTATGGTTTTGGTTTTTCTGTTGCTAAATGATGTTCGTCCATCGCCAGTGATGAAGACAACTTTCACCAAAAGTAGTAATGATCAATGATTAAAAGTACAAAGGTGGCTGATAAGTCCAATATGAGATTGGAAAGTTCTTGAGCAGTGCTGACAACAGTTGGAAGCCGCAGTAAGTGTAGGATTAGCAGTACAATTCCTTCAAGTATGCCTCCGCTTCTCTGCCTGTGCGACATCCGCTGCTTGGCAGGCCGATGCAACATGCCTGAGGAGCGTACTTCATCCAGAACGGTTTTGCACAGCAGCCTCCTACGTCGCTGTGTTGAGGCAAAAAGAATTGAGAGCAGTCTTGAGAGTGTCCTTATAGCGCTAAATACGACAATGTGAACTGTAGTCAATATCTCTACCCAGCACATCTAAGTATGGTCGTTTTCACATTCATGATAAGACCTCAGGAAAAGCATTGTGTTAGGCCCTGTCTTTTCAAAAACGTATTAATAAAAAGTTAAATTGTTTGGTGTTGGTATCTTTCCGTCTTCTCATATAGTGTAAAAAGCATGCTGGGGAAGGTCATGACAGGCATGCTTCGTGCAGAGTGGCATGCTTCGTGCAGAGTGGCATGCTTCACTGCAGAGTGGCATGCTTCGTGCAGAGTGGCATGCTTCGCTGCGGAGGACACGAGTGAGGCGTATTGTCTGGGTTTTTTCACCGGGATACGCCAGTGTGTTGGGAAATGAACACACGGACAGACTGGCTGGCTCTGCACAACTCGGTGGAATACTGATGTATGATAAGACAGACGTGGTTAGTGCCTTATGGGAGAGCGTGTACAGTTCGGAGGAGCAGATAGATCACCACAGTCTGATGAGGTTTATGCAGCGGGGAGTGACGAGAGATTCTGGCAGATGCTCGAGGCTCAGGGGAAAAGCAAGACAGACGTTTAATCAGAATGCTACTGGCACCATTAGTATCGGAACTCATTACTGGCTGCTGAAGATGGGGACTTAGCGCCTTTGGGAATGTCCCAAGTGCTGTGATGTCGGTTCTTAAATCAGCTCAACTCATATAGAGTAATAGGAGGGCCGGGAATCATAACCTATGCGACGTAGACATCGTTCAGCAAGACCCGCCTGCATTCAGAATGTCCTCTATAATTAGAGTTTCAGACGCCAGGGTCATTGTTTCTCAGACCCATTAAGGTTTCAGATGAAGTTACCCCTCCTATAACACAACGCCTGGGCAGTAGTACCCCTCCTATAGCACAACGCCTGGGCAGTAGTACCCCTCCTATAGCACAACGCCTGGGCAGTAGTACCCCTCCTATAGCACAACGCCTGGGCAGTAGTACCCCTCCTATAGTACAACGCCTGGGCAGTAGTACCCCTCCTATAACACAAAGCCTGGGCAGTAGTACCCCTCCTATAGCACATCGCCTGGGCAGCAGTACCCCTCCTATAGCACAACGCCTGGGCAGTAGTACCCCTCCTATAGCACAACGCCTGGGCAGCAGTTTCCCTACAGCACGCATGCCCTCGGCATGTCTTGTTTACTTCAACGGAAAGGTAATACCAACACCTTCGGATCAAAGCACGCTTCAGAAGCTGCCTTGTTGAATAGCAGCACTTTATCTATCCGCCTGTTAAAAGTTTTTAAACAAAAAAGTAAATTATAGATACACTGAACTGATTGATATTTATTGGCACCTTTCACAAAATCATGTTTCCATATTTCTTCTGTGTCTTTGCATTCACCTGCTGTAAACTCCGGGCGAACAGTTCTGGCTGTTAGTCCTTCTATGGACTTTTGTCTTGTTCCAGAACTTGTCTTTTGTGTGCACATCCGTTTTACAGATCTGGCTTACTAGGCTTACAAGGCCCCTTTGCGACAAGCAACGGAATCAGTAGAGAAGGAAGACTATTATGGCTTTGGGTCTGACCAGCTCACTACACTCAGAGGAAAGGCAAGACAGACATATGACCAGATTGTGACCATACCACCAGTATTGGAACTCTGCGCTGGCTGCTGAAGATGAGGACAGAGAATTCATGGGAATGCCCCGAGTGCTGTAATGCCAATTCCTGACTCACCTCGACTCAACTGTGGTAATTTTTATACTGATAATAAACATGACGTTGATCAACTGGTGTACTTAACAGCCACTTAGTTTTTCAAAGATTGTTTAACAGCCACTTAGTTTTTCACAGATTGTATCAGGCACAAGGACGTTATAGTGTGACCCTACTACCGCATCCCTTAGATCAAAAGGAATAGACAAAAGGAAGAAAGCAAACAAAGTACAAATCATAAGATGCACAAATTAAGCTGGGTCCCAACAAGGATCATAACTTAATGAAGAAGCAACAAGTTGGAAGGGATGACAGGAAAGTCAGGGAAGAATGCAGAAAATACCAGTCAACTATGTGGAGATAATGTGTAGAAAGAGCGGAAAGTGGCCTAAAAAATATCCAAGTTCCTACTAAAAGCTTTTACTAGCAATTTTAATACCCAGGAAATTGCGGCGAAGATCGATTTTCTAGAGTGGGAATGACTTGAGATTTCAATGGAGAAGTAAATGATGAAGTTATATTGAGTCCTAGTTATTTGTTGCGCGTTGTCACTGTTCTAAATAATTAATATCAGACTGAACAGAATTGAGAGGAGGAGTAAAGAAATAGGACTTTAGGATTGTGTATGCGGTAGTCCTTGAAGATTTAATGGATTTTAAAGGAAATGTTACGTACACGTCGACTTCATTTTGTTAAAACAAAGACATGATTGCCTTGCTTATCAGATAACTGACCGTCTAGGGCGCTGGTTTTCAAAATGAAAAGAGGGTCTAGGGAGATGGAAAGTTTCAAGGGGCGTCAAGCAATGCTGAAATTCCTTTCATTTGTTTTTGTAAAAAAAAAAAAAAAAAAAGTAAAGATCCCTTTTCACGCCTTTCGGCGCATCGGGCATATGGGCAGAGCGTCCCATATTTTACAGACCATCAGCACTCTGTGGGTAATGTGGTCAGCATTACGCCGGCTGTCTTTACTTTCCCAGGACAGCCAATCCTGGTACCCATTTTATGCTGGGTCGACATGCGACGTCCCATACCACGACAAAAATCCACGCAGCCTGTAGTGGGTTTCGATCGCGGTATGCTGGCTTACGAGTCGGACTCGCAACGCCTTAGCCACGGACGCCGCATTTGTTTTTATACTTCACTTTAATTGTAAATAAAGTATTTTAGAATACTATATTGGGCTCAGTGTCTGGTAGTATACCCTATAATAGTCAAATACGCTTTAAATGATCTTTCTCCTTGACAAACCGTTGTGAATCTGGATTTTCAACCTAAACTGTAACAACAATAAGACAGGGTCGCCAGTTTGATCTGGAGAGTGATTTCCGTTGTGCCTTGTTCAACTTTAGACCGAAATTAAAAGACAAATTTTAGACCAACAGCAGCAAATATCTTCAAGACATAACCGTGCCAACCATCAAATTCATATTTGGACACTGAATGACCAGTTGCTAATCTTATCTGACACACCGCTGCCTTTCCGACGGTTAACAGTGCCGCTTTCGTCAACCTTGTGCGGAAGGTTGAGCAGTCCACCTCAACCTCATCAGTATTGCTTCTCACTTAGGACACAGCGGAGATCATCGAACCGAATCTGTGGCGACTCAGTAGACCAGACCATGAGCCCGTGCACTATGGTATTAGGAACGCCATTCAAGAAAAGGTCTACCAAAGCTAAATTAGCAGTGTGGGTTAAGTAGAGACAGTTCTGATAAAGCAGATTTGGAGTGTCCTAGACCAAAGTAGGAGTCGCCGTGGCGTAACGGCTAGACGCTACCCTGTGGTTTAGAGGGGGTGGGTTCGCTTCCTGGCGGAGCCGCACTTTTTTTTTTAAATGACTTTGGCTCCAAGGTCGACCTAGCCTTGAGTGGGTACCAGGTGCAGTCCTGGTCTATAATATATAGGTCTATCTCTATATACCCAAATACGCATGAAAAGCGTGGAAAATGGTCCTTTACTTACCTTTTACTTAGACCATAGCATCATAAACTCGACGCTGAAAGAAGTCGTGGATCCGACTGAAAGCGTGAATTACAACCGGAGGTAGTTATTTTGAGCATCAATTAACTGGATGAAATGTAGGTCAAAATTTCGTCCTCATTTTACCAAATGTTACAATAATCAGACGATTGTTTTGACAGAATGATTTAAAAATATTAACGATGTTGCATGTACCCGTTCTGGGCTGAGTTGACCAGGACGCCAACATCAATTAATATATATATACACACATAAACACACACACACACACAAACACACACACGCACATATATATATATATATATATATATATATATATATATATATATATATATGTATATATATATATATATATATATATATATATATATATATATATATATATATATATATATATATATATATTCGACCCCCGTGCCGATTTGAACCATAAACTTTCAGGTAGACCGGCGGTTTTCCTGCCATTCCCTTTTGGTAAGCAGTAAATAGTATGCTATCCTAGTTGTTAACTTCAAAACAGAACCAAAAATGTCATGAGAATTTGATTACAGATGCTAGACACAATGGCATCGTATTTTGTTCCTTATATCAGTGAAATAATCAAAAACTATACACACGAACAGGCATATACTGCACAAAGACTTTGTCTGCCCGCAAAGATTCCAAGGCATGCGACGCAAAGACTGACAAGTAAAACAGATTAAAGAATAGAGGAAAGAAAGAAAAACAGTCAATGGAGCTAAAGAAGGAAAAAAAGTCAAGGAGAGAAAGCACTCTAGACGGGCAGACGAGTGGCGACGCAATTTAAGGTTAGAAGTTAGACAAGGCATTTCGCGCATGCTTCTCAAGTCCTTAATGTACGCTACACGGGTTTGAGAAAAGAGGCGACCTGAAGCATTCATAACAAACGAATTTTCTGAGAATAGCTCCCACTGTTGATCTTTGTGAACCAGGTTAAGAACAATCATATTATCTTGCTCGTTCATTCTGAAGTGAAAAACATTGGCCACAAACCGAAGTTCTTAAGTGTGATCTCTCTCACGAATCAGTGAATTCAAAATGAGGAAGAACAGAAGAAAACTGATCCAGCTCAGGGGTCGTTTTATGCGGGATTTCTCGTTATAAGCCTCGCCACGGCTTCTCTTTGTTATAACAAGTGTGAAAAGAAAACAATAACACGGGATTTTCTTCCACCCCCCCCCCCCCCCCCCCCCCCCCCCTTTTCGCTAAAACAACTACCTAAGGAAATCGTACATGTGAGACTGTTGGTATCGAAGGCCGCGTTTACATAGAAGTTGTAGATATTCGAGGTTTTGGAATAGATATCCGAGTTTTTGAAATAATCGATTCGCTCTCACCTGCTAAAGTCAAAACTAAGCAAGTGTATACATGGAGGGATGAGTTTGTAAATCGTATAATATGGAAAGACGAGTTTGTTTAGGAATGGAATATGGAAAGATGTGTTTGTTACAGGACACAGTCTGGGAGGGTTAGTTACCAACTAATGTTAAATAGAGTGATCGGTTAGTTCACGATATAATATGAAAGAGGAGTGTGTTCAGGAACAGTATGCGTGTGTCTTAGTTTAACAGAGTAATAATATGCAACATATAGATGAGTTTGCTGGAAAATGCAGTATGAAAAGATGATTTTGTTGAGAAATGTAATATACAATGATGAGTTTGTTAAATAAATATGGAAGGATGCGTGAAGAAATAAAGGGTGTATTTGTAATTACTGTTCTTTTGTGTGTGAGTATGTATGTGTGTGTGTGTGTATTTGTGTGTGTGGGTGGATGGGTGGGGTGTGTGTGTGTGTGTGAAAATATTGCCGTTCCTTTTTTTTTGTATCACTGTGTGTGGAATTAATGCAACATATATTGTTATACTCTTCTTTATGGAGCGGAATGCTGGAGAATGACGAAAAAGGATGCATACACGCTGTCCACCTTCCACAACACATGTCTACGTAGAATTATCACAATTTTCTGGCCAGATACAATCTCAAACACTAAACTACTTCAAGCCACAAACCAAGAAACTTTAAACAGTATGATTACCAAGGGAAGATGGAAATGGCTTGGCCACGTTATGAGAATGACTTCTGATACACCTGCCAAAACAGCTCTTACATGGACACCAGAGGGAAAGAGAAAACAGGGGCGCCCAAAAACAACATGGAGGCGAACGATGGAAAGTGACCTGAGTGCGGCATCTTTGACATGGAAAACTGCACTGAAGATTGCATAGGACAGGAAAGCATGGAAAGTCCTCTCTGGAGCCTCATGTGCCACTAGGCATAACGAGAACTGATGATGATATTGCTATAGAGTGTCTTATTGTGGGTGCTGTTTTCCACATTTCAGCTCTATTCACAGTAGATTGTGTTGGTTGAATTGCTAACTGTATCATGAAGAGGCACTTAAGTATGACAAGGAAATGACAACATACATTCTTGAACAACCACATTCGGATATCTGCCACCGTTAAGGAACACATGCTTAACTAAAAATACTGTTTCTTCAATAGTAAACACTATTTTAACTAAGATCAATTACTAAACCACCGATATATAGAGGTGATATTCTAAACTAACAGTAAAATTGCGCTCGAAACATGATGTAATACATACATTTCAGTCTAATCATTAAACATTTGCCCTATATACACATGCCAGCGAAAAGTTAGGTCACCACAAAAGATATGGAGCGGAAGTTAAATGGATTTGAAAATAAATGTCTTAAAAATCATGAACATAAAATGGATAAATTAAAAAAAGAGTGCGGAAATCAGGGACATTTCTGGACAAATACTTCTATGGACTGGAATAAGAAAAAAAAAAAGGTGGAAATATATTTGTGACACTCTGAGACGAAATGAGCAAAGAATTACAAAACAGGCATTGAAATGGTAAACAAACGGTTTCGGAAAGAAAAAGAGGCCGTCCAAGGAAAACATTAAGAAGAATATTATTACGAGAGGCTAAAAATGCTGGGCTGAACTCCGTGTCAGGAATCTAGAAAGTTGCATGCAATAAAGCGAATTGAAGACTCGAATGCGAGCTCTATGTGACGCCTGACAGCACACAAAGGATGGGAAGTGATGATATATATAAGGCGCCAATGACACATTTGACATACGTGGGTCACGATAGGTGAGGTGGTAAGCTTGCTAGGACCAGTGACATACCTAGGATATTGCAGGTAGGGCAGATACCCTGGGTGCAGTTTGAAGGAAGCCGTCAACAAAGATTGTCTCCCCCCCCCCCCCCCCCCCCCCTTTAATTGGCAGCGTCACATCTTGAGGGACCACGGTGAGTTTCAGTTTGTTTGGGAACCGCCATGCTGTAGCGGCTAGATGCTCGACTGCAGGTTCAAATGTCATGAGTTCAGGTCATGACTGAGCTGAATTTTTTTTAGAGACCTTGTTTCCAAGGTCGACCCCGACGTAAGTGGGTACCAGGAAAAGCTATCAGAAGTAAAAGCGGTCGGCGTGTTGTTGACCACATCACACCCACTGAATGCTGACTAATCAATATAATATAGGTCTAGCCCTATACGCCCAGAGGCGTGGAAAAGGCCTCTTGATATGTTTGTGTGTTGTGACCTTATCGAGGCGGTGTCTGACACGCCAGCATCTCACCCTATACTGTTTGTTTCCCAGCCTGTGATTGAGAACCAGATAGGACATCACCCAGGCTGAGAGAACGTCAGTGCTGTAGAAATATAAACGATGGCTTGTGTCACGCATTTCTAGAAGACCACAACAACATGGGTCTGGTGGAGATGCTGCTGGGGCACTACCCCGAGGAACGCGGCAGAGCAACACGATCGAGTCACTTGTAGTGGCACGTTGTCATCAATGATAACACCCCGTTTGCTTGGAATGTTTACACGACTCTACTCGGATGGGGAAAGTTTTCGAATATTACGGCTGTCTGCTAAGCCCACCCGGAGAGGAGATAGGCCTCTTGCGCTTTTTGAAAACATCTTCGGCTCCTCAGCTGACTATTTACTGTCTGCAAACATGTGGTCTAGCATGGAGTCCACCTCGGGTACTAGAGGTTCCGGGTTCAATCCCCGGTAAGGGCAGGTTTTTTTTTATGTGGACTTGGACTTCTGGTGATTCCCCTAGTCTTTGGGTAGTGAGATCGGACGCCCGTGTGCATTGTTGCGCACGTAAAAAAATCACTTGGCAGGTGGAAATCGAAAAAAGTAGCCTAACGGCGCTGCCTGGGAAAAATTTAGAGTTAAAAAATCTACCCTAAGTATTTTAGGATACTCGCCGGTGCTACAGAGCCTGTGCACTGTGCTAAGCTTCCTCGGACTCAGACTTGAGTTAGAAGAAGAACGGAGCACTTATAGGTCACTACCCGTTTGCCATGATGTTGATCGTTGTTCAAACCTCAAACTGTCTGCATATATTGTCTTTGATTCATACCCGATCTTGTGCTAAACCAGTCCACAGTTATATCTGTATAAGTTCCAAGACCCCGTTGTGGGTAGAGGGGGGGGGGGGGTAGTGGCGGCCAAGAACAGACCTACTATTTCCCCAACATGCATATCGCAGGAGTCGACTTATTAGGAGTTTACTTCTAAATTTAACTGCATCTGCATGTGAGGCAAGGAACAAACAGTCTGCATACAGATAAGTCAGATCTGTAAAACTGATTTGCACGCAAAACTAAGATTCTAGGGAAAAGACCAAAGTCCACAAAAGGAAGAACAGCCAGAACTTTCCGACGGTGTTTACACCCGGTGAAGACAAAGAAGAATAAGAAATATCAAAACACTGATTTTGTTGAAGGTGCCAGTGAATGTCAATCCGGAGATCGACGCGCAACTAGAACATTGCATCAGAGTGAACCGCCAGTGAACGCCAAGAGGAAGTTCATCATCATCATCAGGTGCCTTGCCGACTGGCGTGGGCGATCATGCCTCTCCATAATCTGCGATCTCCTGCAGCATGTATCAGTTCGGGTGCCGACACACCTCCATGCCATGCAACAAGACTGTCAAGCATCTTCTCTTGTTGTCTTCCTCTATCCCTTTTTCCACAGATCTTTCCAGTGGTCACAATATGTTCTATTTTCCCTCTTCTGATAACAAAATGATGACTGTCTCCTTCTGATGTCTGTGATAAGTTGTCTTCGGGCTTACGCCTCATTCACAACCTCTTGGTTGCTTTTTTTTTTTTTGCTGTCCAAGGTATTCTAAGCATTCTTCTGTAAAACCACATCTCTGAGGCCTCTAAAAATTGTTTGGCCTGCCTACCGATTGTCCAGGATTCACATCCATATTCATAAACGGAGATATTATACCTATAATTCAACAGTCGCTATACAACAGTGGTCGAGAATAATTGTCAGGAAATGGTCGACCTTTAATTTTTTTCTCAAAAGGAATCGGAATCGGAATCGGAATGATTGTCAGGATTGTAAACTATTATTATAAATAAAATAGTTAAGGGAATCTTGCGTGTGGCATCTCTAAATATTACGTTTGCCTTGCGCCTAAGTAAACGGAGAGATATTATAAGTAGGGCTGTACTGAATAGTGATTTTCACTATTCGGCCGAATATGAATAGTGGAACTAACTATTAGGCCGAATAGGAATACGAATACGAATAGTGTATAAAGTATATCTCAAAACACATTCATAATGTCAAATGTACACTGAACTTTTACTTCACATAAAGTAGCACAGAATATTCATCTTCTTCTTTTGCATTTTGAGCCCTTGAGGTTTACAGCTGCGTCTCCATTCATCTCTCTGGCTGGCCTTCTCTGCACAATTTGTGACACCAGCTGTTTGCAGGTCTGGCTGGACATTATCTCTCGAACTTATTTTTTTTTGTCTGCCTCGTGGTCTACGCCCATTCCTCTCTCAGGTGTATACAGTTTTTACTTCTCTGTCATCTGACATTCTTTTAATATGCCCCAACCATGTTAGTCTGTTAGCTCTCACGATGCCAGTGATCACTGGTGATTTAAACAGATTATGTGTTACGTTGTTGCTTCTCACTCTCCATCCCCCGCTGTTAGCATCTTTGATGGGTCCAAAGATTTGTCTAAGACCGTTTTCGAAAACCTTTAATAAGGCCTCATCTCTTTTATTTCTGCTTCAAGTTTCAGAGCCATATAAAACGACTGGTCTTATCAATGTTTAATATGTTTTGATCTTGGTGTTGCGAGGCAGACACTTTGAGTTTAGCATATTTTAAAGGGCATAGTATACTTTGTTTCTAGATTGTATTTCTTCTCTTAGCATGTTGGAGCAGTTGAAGTTTGCACCCAAGTACTTATATGTTTCCGTTCTTTTGATTTTCATATTATCGACTTGGATGTGGCTGGAGTTTATATCCTTTTCCTGTCTAGTTAGTATTCGTACAGAATAGTAAACATTTAAAAACATTTTATGTTTTGCATCCTTTAGTCAGTCTGTGGTAACTAATAACTAGGAATGAAAGAATCCTAAGTATTATAACAAGTAACTAAACTTGGAAATTGTCACTGACTGCTAAGTTAATGCAGGAAAGCTGCATTAGCTTTCAACAAAACCAATCGTTCCACGTTGTCAGCATTAAGGCCGTGTATGCAGAAGCGGGTTTACGGTAACTACTATTCGTATTCGGCCGCAACTATAAGGCCGAATACCGAATAGTCAATAGGTCCACTATTCGGCTCCGAAGCGAATACGAAGCGAATATTCGGTACAGCCCTAATTATAAGTATGAAGTTTCTCCTATCTTGGACATGTAGGAACAAGCGATGTTCGATGTAAAACAGACATCAAAAACATTTAGGAACAGGCGATGTCCGATGTAAAACATACATCAAAAACATGTAGGAACAGGTGATGTCGGATGTAAAACAAAAATCAAAAACATGTAGGAACAGGCGATGTCCGATGTAAAACATATATCAAAAACATGTAGGAACAGGCGATGTCGGATGTAAAGCAAAAATCAAAAACAAGTAGTAACAGGCGATGTCGGATGTAAAACATACATCAAAAAACAAGAAGGAACAGGCGATGTCGTGTGTAAAACATATATCAAAAACATGTAGGAACCGGCGATGTCGGATGTAAAACATATATCAAAAACATGTAGGAACAGACGATGCCGGATGTAAAACAAAAATCAAAAACATGTAGGAACAGGCGATGTCGGATGTAAAACAAAAATCAAAAACATGTAGGAACAGGCGATGTCGGATGTAAAACATATATCAAAAACATGTAGGAACAGGCGATGTGGGATGTAAAACAAAAATCCAAAACATGTAGGAACAGGCGATGTCCGATGTGAAACATATATCAAAAACATGATGTCCGATGTAAAACAAACATCAAAAACATGTACGAACAGGTGATGTCCGATGTAAAACAAAAATCAAAAACATGTAGGAACAGGCGATGTCGGATGCAAAACAAAAATCAAAAACATGTAGGAACAGGCGATGTCGGATGTAAATCAAAAATAAGATGCACAATTATTGACAGCTAGAGAAATAAACAACATATTAAAAATGAGAATCGTCAAGCACGAACGGAAATTCCCCGGAGAGACGGCGACACTGTATGTACACCCAACATGAAATGTAATTTATACTGTATATCGCCGAAACTTGAACAATGAACATGTAACTAGAAAAACTAATTTTATAGCTATAAATATGGAAATACAGAATATATCGTATTTCACAGAAACAAAAACGGTCCAATATAAAAGTTCTAGAAAGACTGCAAAGGAAAAAAAAGAAATAAATAAAAACATAAGACAATTGAAACATTTTGGCCATAATAAAAGACGTGACTTGCGTTTTAAAAGCATAGTCCAGGAAAAGGTCGAGGGCAGGAGATCAATAGGTAGATAACGCTACAAGTGGGATGACAAGATCAAGCTATCGGCGAACAGTAGTCTAAGAAAGAGCACAACCAAGACCAGAATCAGCGCGTTTTGGAGATCCATTGCAGCCAACCTTCATTGAAGAGACGGAACCTGACTGACGACTGAGCTTACCGCCCAAAGGAACGGCAGCAGTCAGTCTATCTGCCTCCTCATAACCCGGCACACCCGAATTTCCTGGACAGTAAATCAATGATATATTCCTGATCAGAGTGTTATCAAGTCATGCAAGCCGCTCCATACCCAAACCTTTCTGCACAGGTGGGTTTTAATCTTGGGCGTATGGGTTCCTTGACAATCCTCTTCTCCCCACGTCGCAAGAAAATATGTAACCTGGCCTCGCCCTGGACCTTTGGAAATGATCTTTTTAATAATTAATTTATATCATTTCACATAATTTCACATATATTATAATATTTAGCGGCTGTTAAGCATATTATTATTATTATTATTATTATTATTATTATTATTATTATTATTATTATTACTTCACTTTTCACTTAATGAGAGCTGCTTCCCATCCTCATTGCCAGCGTGCGGCCGCCAAATAGTTTGAGAACCATCGTTCTATGGAATGGGAAATCAAACAATGAGCAGTTTGGCGCGGTGACTTGCCCTTTGACCTTTCAAACAAGAAAATCTGTTTTAACCCCGTACAGTGTCGCCGTCTCTCCGGGGAATTTCCGTTCGTGCTTTTGGACATAACGTTTGTGAGTGTTGGCTTCAGGGTGTGTTTGCTTCAGCGTCTGTTATTCTCGGAAGGGTAGAAATAAATAAACCAGATCAAGGAAGGTAAAAAGAGGATATTTTGCAAACACAACTATTTCCATGCATTTGTAAAGACAAGAAGACACCAGGGTGTGAGATAACCAGACCGAAGCTAATAAACTAAGACGGATTACATCGTTTGCTAGACATAGGGAAAACTGGTACTGGTGGGATACTCACCGGAAGCAGGGCACTCGGGCCTTCTGAGCAACCCCCTCCCCCCTTCCCCCACAACCCATCCCTCCCTGCTAAGAGCAAAGGAAAAAATTGTAAATAAGCCCTAAACACCTCTCACCAAACAATGCATAGAAGCTGTTTTCTTTTAATTTGTTGAAGTACTATATTTTTTTAATGCATTTCATATTATTTTAACTAGAATATTATGTTAACTTGCTATTTGCCACATTATATATATATATATATATATATATATATATATATATATATATATATATATATATATATATATTAGGGCTGTACCGAATAGTGATTTTCACTATTCGGCCGAATACGAATAGTGCGACCAACTATTCGGCCGAATACGAATAGTGTATCATCATCATCAGGCGCCTTGCCGATTGGCGTTGGCGATTATGCCCCGACACAATATGTGATCTCAAGCAGCATGTATCCTCTTCTTCTTTAGCATTCTGAGGTTTACTGCTGCAGATATCACTCGTCCCCATTCATCTCTCTGGCTGGCCTTCTCTTCACAATTTGTGACACCAGTTGTTTGCAGGTCTGGCTGGACATAATCTCTCGATCTTTTTTTTTTTTTTGGGTCTATCTCGTGGTCTACGCCCATTCATATCTCAGATGTATACAGTTTTTACTTCTCTGTCATCTGACATTCTTTCAATATGCCCCAACCATTTTAGTCTGTTAGCTCTCATGATGCCAGTGATCAATGGTGATTTAAACAGATTATGTGTTACGTTGTGGCTTCTCACTCTCCATTCCCCGCTGTTAGCATCTTTGATGGGTCCAAAGATTTGTCTAAGACCGTTTTCGAAAACCTGTAATAAGGCCTCATCTCTTTTATTTCTGCTTCAGTTTCAGAGCCATAGAAAACGACTGGTCTTATCAATGTTTAATATGTTTTGATCTTGGTGTTGCGAGACAGACACTTTGAGTTTAGCATATTTTAAAGGGCATAGTATACTTTGTTTCTAGATTGTATTCTAGATTGTATTTCTTCTCTCAGCATGTTGGAGCAGTTGAAGTTTGCACCCAAGTACTTATATGTTTCCGTGATTTTCATATTATCGACTTGGATGTGGCTGGAGTTTATATCCTTTTCCTGTCTAGTTAGTATTCGTACAGAATAGTAAACATTTAAAAACATTTTATGTTTTGCATCCTTTAGTCAGTCTGTGGTAACTAATAACTAGGAATGAAAGAATCCTAAGTATTATAACAAGCAACTAAACTTGAAAATTGTCACTGACAGATTAGTTAATGCAGGAAAGCTGCATTAACTTTCAGCAAAACCAATCGTTCCATGTTGTCAGCATTAAGGCCGTGTATGCAGAAGCGGGTGTAAGGTAACTACTATTTGTATTCGGCTCGACCGCAACTATTCGGCCGAATACCGAATAGTCAACGGGTCCAGTATTCGGCCCAGAAGCGAATACGAAGCGAATATTCGGTACAGCCCTAATATATATATATATATATATATATATATATATATATATATATATATATATATATATATATATATATATATATATATATATGCATACACACGTACAATTAAGCATTTTAACAAGGCGTAGGTTTCTTGAGGCCCTAACCTAATAGAACAATAGAGATCTGTGAAATGGGGCTGTGAGACCACCACCTCGCTTTGTTCCTGTTTTCTTGGCGTTAGCGCCCTTGCCTATTGGTGAGTATGTGTGAGAGGAATTTAGGTATTTATACATTTCACAGGTATTATTACATACTGTCAGACATCTTCTACAACGTGTCTATAGTTATTTCTTGAATGAGTTGTTTGCGTTCACTGGCAGTAAACCCCGGCGGAAAATCGTGGTTGTTTTGGCTGTTCGGCCATTTCTAGACTTTGGCTTTGTTTCAGGACCTGTGTTTTCCGTGTGCATCCCTTTTTTTTTTTTTTTTTTAAGATCTGGCCTAATTGGAGACTGATGGTTGTTTCTCAGGCAGATATAGTCCGACTTCGAAGGCGTCCCCTAATTAGCGGACTTTTACAACATGCTTGTTATATAGGCAATGTAGGTCTGTTCTTGTTTCCTGCCCCCCCCCCCCTCCCTCCAACCACCCGTACCCCCTACCCGTCATGGGGTTTCGGAACCAACAGTGGGGTCTTAAATGATAATTCTGATTGCTTCCGTTGATAACACCATTCTATTTAAAACGCATAGAATTCAGGACTGTGTGGTAGATTTCAGCATGATTCAAGTCTTAAAAATACACCCTTTAAATGTTCAAATTGTATTTTGTTTTGGCTCCTTATGCTGTTCCCTTACGGTGCCGCTTGATGCAGTCGTCTGTCTGGATCATAGTACGGCACGGCCTTGAAAGAATTAACTGCAGCAGACGGCAGCAACTCACTGCATATTACAGTGGTTCTCAGCCCTTCTAATACCGCGACCCTTTAACTCTCTGAGTCCCAGGCGGTTTAGCATCATAGGCCCAGGGGGGTGGTAAAGAGAATCATAAAATCGGCGCATCGTGCGTTCATTGGGCTTCTAGGTAGGAACATGTCAACATATGATGCGTTCCTTGTGACTCAAAGAGTTAATACAGTTCCCTTTATGTAGTGGCGACACCGGACAATTATTTGTCTTCCTAACTTCAATGAATATGTATTTTCCGACCGGCAGGTTGAGAACATCTGGCAGATTGCATCGCGATTAATTGTGGAGCACATATTTGTGGATGACGGCATGTACTTCATATTTTTTTTTTTTTTTAAACATTTGTTGTACTTACAAAATATAGTGGGACTTTACAAACATCCAAAATATTTGAAATATTTGACTTCCTGAGTGGGCAGTTGTAGTGCCTTGTGCAGTCTCTCTGTGCAAAGCGACTCAGGCAATGTCACATTCAGTAAGAAACTCCGCAACTCTTGGTACGGTCTAAATCCCCAACGAAGGATTGTGTCAGAAGTATTCACTATAACAGGGCCTGGAAACCCACAAGGGGAACTTTTATTTGTTAACTCGGATGTCAGAAAATTCGTTTTCGTGCAACATGTGGTGCTCACACGTCAGAAAATCTATCATAAGTGGTTAGAGAGTTGCTCCTGATACACAAAGCTTTGCAATCACATTCATTCGATTTACATGGTTTGTTTTGAACATCATGGCTGAGAAGATGTTTTAACATAAATATGAAGTCGGCGGAGGAGGGGGGGGGGCGGGGAATATGATAACTCTGCATATTCTTGTTCGTGTGATATCGAGTGATAACTCAGTGATTGCACTGTATGTTTGGACACATGATTGATATCAGATGACGTCTCTATCAGCTTTTAGTTTTATGATGATCAAATAAAATCTTATATCATCCAAGGTGTGAGGTTTGAACAACGTATCAACATCATAGCACACGGGTAGTAACCCATAAGTGCTCCGTAAGGGGGCCGCGTTAGCGCAGTTGATAGGAGACTCGTGTTTAAATCCAGCTGCGACTCGCTGCAGCCCACGGCCAGTGTTCGAAACCGGGTTGTTCCGGGGGTCGATCCAGCCTCTAGGTAATGGGTACCAGAGTTAACACTCTGTGGTTTATAGAGGAACGTTGCTGTAGCTACGGAATTGCGTGCGGACTGCGACACAGGCGAGCAGATTCTTATCAGCTGTCCGATACTGGTAGCAGAGCACTTATGGTTTATAAACTTGTGCAATGACGCTGGCTCTTATCTCCCGACTTCACCTTTTAAGTGCTTCGTTCTTCTTCTAACTCAAGTCCGATTCCGAAGAAGCTCAGCACAGTGCACAGGCTCTGTAGCACCGGCGAGGATTCTGAAATACTTTGGGTAGGATTTTAACTCAAAATTTTGCCCGGGCAGCACTGTTAGGCTACTCTTTTCGATTTTCAATTGCCAAGAGGCTTTTTACGTGCCTAACAATGCACACGGGCGTCCGACCTCACTACCCAGAGACTAGGGGGAATGACTAGATGGCCACGTGAAAAAATCCCAGCCCTCGCCGGGGATTGAACTCGGCACCTCTAGCTATCTTCCAAGAACAGTTTATTGATTAACCCAAAGGTTTCCTTTACGTAGATTCTCTTTTTCATGGGGAAAAAGATTTTCAAATTTTTCTAACGGTTTAATGCGATTGAAGGGGGACTCACAGATTTGAACTCATTTGATTTTTTTTTCAAAGTTGTTGATCCTAAAGACTTACCTTACCTCGCTTCAACATAAAGCAGAAATTTTTTGCCGGCCACTTTGACTTTTCCGCGGCCCACCAGGGTTGAAAAAAAAAAAGCACTACAATGTATCACCAGTCTTGCCCCCCCCCCCCCCCCCCCCCCCCTTTTTTTCCCCTCTTGCCCACAGTGATGAGCAGTACGATGGGAGAGTTTGGTGCACTTAAATAGAAAAGAAACTAAAGTGCATTTTTACGCGGGTATGTTCGCGCAAGTTCCAGAAATATCTTCCATTGTGGTATTTATAGTTGTTCGTGCAACACGAAAAACAGCGCCTGACTTTCTTACATCTGCTCTACGGCTACAAAGTAATGGGACTATGGTGTGTTTAAGAAAATCTGTTTTTCTTCTTTTCTCTTCTTCTTCTTCTTCTTCTTCTTCTTCTTCTTCTTCTTCTTCTTCTTCTTCTTCTTCTTCTTCTTCTTCTTTTTCTCTGCTTCTTGTTCTTGTTCTTCTTCTTGTTGTTCTTCTTCTTTTTCTTCTTGTTTTTCTTTTTCTTCATTTTCGTCTTCTTCTTCTTCTTCTTCTTCTTCTTCTTCTTCTTCTTCTTCTTCTTCTTCTTCTTCTTCTTCTTCTTCTTCTTCTTCTTCTTCTTCTTCTTCTCTGTTTCTTGTTCTTCTTTTTCTATATTTCTTCTTCTTCTTCGTCTTCTTTTTCTTCCTCTTCTTCTTCTTTTTTTTCTTCATCTTCTTCTTCTTCTTCTTCTTCTCTGTTTCTTGCTCTTCTTCTTCTATATTTTTTTTTTATTTATTCCTCTTCTTCTTCTTTTTCTTCTTCGTCCTCCTCCTCCTCTTATGTGCCCCCACCCCCACCTCTCCTTTGTTGGCCAGTTTCAAGTGGGAAAAAAGAACGGCTGACTGGATTCATCAAAACAACACGATAAAGCAGTTAGGCACTAATCTGGTATATTGGGAAGTATCTCAACATCAAGACTTATGAAGGGACGGACAAACAGACAGAAATACGGATGGACGATCATATAAAGACAGATAAATAGCCAGTCTAGAAAAAACAGACAGAGAGATAGCCAAAAAGAAGTTACACACCTTCATCCGAAGTGAAGTTTCACAATTAAAACTTCACAAGCAGTTCAGGAAACTAAAAGTAAACATCGTGGCAAACTGTGTGCCAACATCTGGTAAGCAGAAAAGATTGAAGAAAGCTCAGAGGCGCACATGTACATATCTCGGTGTGTGTTTTTTTCTTTCTTTCTGTTATTTAACCCATTTTAAGTTTATTTCTGAGGTTCTAATCCGATGAGACAGCGATAAAACTTTATCTGATCAATCACTTGAGTTGAAGTTTATCCGGCTGTCGACGCGCGGCACGTTACAGCGTTTCTCCTTGTTATTCCCAACCTGATCGTCGCCATTTTGTGTTAACGGTGAGTGACACGGAACAAGCGCCGTCTTGTGGGGATACTGACAGAATGCGCATCCAGGAAGATAACTCCCGCACACGGCGGGAACGTGCTACGGGTAAACTCGACGATCTGAGAAAGTGCTTGGAGAGCTCACCATTTGCTTACGTGTCCAGCATATGTATGCAATATGTCCTTCTACGCGGGTTTTAATCATTGTCACGTGGTATTTAACCGGATGTGGATCAGGAAGGTTTAAACGCCAAAGCGGTAATACTTATATTGAGGGCTGTTTTTTTTTTTTTTGTCCTGCTCTTTGTATTAATAAACCGGATGTAACTCAAGAAATAAAAGTGACAGCAGCGCGATGGAAATTGTGAAACTTTAATATGTAATTAGTTTATCAGTTAAACACCGCTTAACTATCTTCTATCTACATCCAATCAAGAGGCGTTGCCTCAAATAAAACAATAGGGGTGCTCGCGGATGGGGGAGTAAATCCAGTTACAAATTTAGTAAGTCGGATGGTTGGGAGGAATCAAGGGTCCTAACATGTATTTAAGGTGGGTCATAATTATAATATTAGTTATCTGCGTATTCTTTAAAGGACGTTGCGGGAGCAACCCCTAACAGTGTGTGTGTGTGTGTGTGTGTGTGTGTGTGTGTGTGTGTGTGTGTGTGGCTGTTGTGGTTTTCTAGACAAATTTACTTTCAATAATTTGCCCTACTTAACGGTCGTCTTTCGATACCATTGTATATCACACTATTGTCTAGTCATCCCTTTTAGGAATGCAACGTTTCGTGTGTGTGTTTTTTTTTCAAGTTCCACCCTGGCTCTTGCTAGAGACCGCAATATAGCCCGGCCATAAATATGGCCTAATGGCTGAGCGTGGTTTCCGGGACCTCTAAACGGGTGATCCTCATCCACATGGTGGCACTTTGTGACATCGGGTGTTTATCGCTTGTGTGATGTCCTAGTGGGGTAAAATGTACTACTACTAAAACCACTGTCGAAACCAACGCAAGGTGGTCTGTTACAGTGGGCGCGATGTTGAATGCGTCATGAACCGGGTGTCCATTGTTCTATGTAATAATATAGGTCTGGCCAGGGTTTTTCTCAGGAGGTACGGACCGAAACACAGTACTGACACCTTTTTTTTAATTCATCACGTTTTTCAGCACTATTTTAACAGACACTTTGTAGTGAGTACTGGCACCTGTTTAAGACACATGCTAGTGCAGCAGACACTTTGTGGTGGGTACCGACACCTTTTTAAGACACACGCTACTGCAACATACATGTTGTGGTGGGTACCGGCACCCTTTTTTCTACAAAAAAGCCTAGGTCCGGCACCATATGCCTAATGAACAAATGGCACAAAAAATGACCTTTAGCTGACAACTGTTTTCCCCACGTAGTGCCAAGAGACTAACATAGACATCAAGAGAGAACTATCTAAGTGCTTACTCTCCCGTAGGGTCACCGCCGCGCAATGGTCATGCCGTTCATATTATGCTCTGAAAATCACAGTTTCATGGTGTAACTTATACCGAGATATCTATGAGTCGTCAACTGAGCTGCGGAGTCCATGTTTCGACCGACAATTCCCGTACTTGGTTAACCTGTTTAGGGAGACAGAAAAACCAGTTTCATTGAAGTCGATCCTCTAGCCTTGATTCCTTCCAGGACGTCTCCCCCCCCCCCCTTCCAGCACCCCACCCCGAGAAAAGGTACCACGGTATCTAAAGAAAAATAAAAGGTGACGATACTATAAAATTTTAACGTTACGGCTGAAGGTTCTTCATCAGCACAGAACCAGTCATACGTAAAATTACCAGATCCAACTAGGACAGTACACACGAAAACAGGTAACAACCGTTCTTGTAGGGCGAGATAAACAAGAGTGCTGCGTCCATGTTTTTTTGCGGGACGCAATACGGGCACCTTCGTTAAGGCGTCATTTTTTTTTCCCAGCACTTTTTTGCATTTCAGTTTTAATTCACACCAACACCAAAAAAAAAAAAAACCTACCTTACCTGGTAGCTATATTAAGGACAGCTATATGCTGTACTAGTTAGGGTTAGCGTTAGGATTTCGGGCTAGGGTCATCAAAGATCCCTATGTAAAGAAAACTAAAATAATTTGCAAAAGAAAATGTCTTTTGACTTTTCGTGATTTTTTTTTTTTGGACTACACAGGGAATTTCCGGATTTTTCTTGTTTGGGATGAATTAAAACTAAAGTTTTTCCCCTTTCCACCATAGAAACAACAGGTCTGGCTGCGTTTATAACATTGTTCGATAACCTTTGCACCCTGTAACCCCTTTGTCTACTGTCACGTTGGTTGCATGCCGGGTGGAAGTATGCCTGCCGTGCATTCCCATTTCCCCACCACACATAAAACACCGGCACTTTTGTGTGCGTTCACCATCTCAGGTATGTTGTGAGAAATATCAGCGTTTTCTTTGCCTCTCATATCAGCGCTTGCAACAACAGCCTGGTCCAACAGCTACCACGTGTCAGCATTTGCAACACATGTAGTGTTGCCACTCTCCCGGGGGAGAGAGTGAAAGAGAAGAGAAGAGAGAGAGAGAGAGAGAGAGAGAGAGAGAGAGAGAGAGAGAGAGAGAGAGAGAGTTACCTTTTTTCAACTAAAATTGTTCCAATCTAAGTAAAAGTATGACTATTTGTATGTAAGGGAAAAAAACAAAAACTTGTATATCTTCGAATATTTGGCGGCGCCCCTGTTAAGTAGTCGGGGCTCCCCGGCGCACAGTTTGGGAATCACTGCATTACATCATTTCTGTACCATTTGTTTTCTCTTTCGCTCAGTGTGTTACACAGCTGCTGTGGCGACTTTCAGTAATTGCAATGAAGCAATAACTTTGATCTCATTAATGCAATTATTGTTAAAGTCTTCAAAGACGATTGATTTTTTTCACATCTTAATACTGTTAGGAGAGAACACTTTGAAAAAAAAAAAATAAAAATCAGCAGGCATGGTATCAAAAGTACAGTTTTCCTCGACAAGGGTTAGGTAGTAACAAATGTGTACGAAAATACCAACTTCGGCAGCCCTGTTTAATGACAGCGGTTTATCTTCTGAGAGTCAGCAAAGAGGTCAGGTCATCATTATGGCCAAATGTCTGAACGCGGTTTCTGGGACCTCTCCACGGTGATCCTCATCCGCATGGTGGCACTTTGTGTCATCGGGTGTTTATCGCTTGTGTGATGTCCTGGTGGGGTAAAAAATCCAATCCAATCCAATCCAAAGAGGTTCTTGTTTTTGAGCGTAATTTAAGCCTGCCTTAGATTTCTGGTTGTTTCCTAACCGTTGGGGACCCCACTTATAACCTTACGTTTGAACTGGCCTGACCGGGATCTGAACATGTTCCAGGACTTTTCTTGTGGTTTGCAGTACCGACACCTTTTGTTGAACATATTTTTTAAAGCGCTACTGTAACAGGCACTTGGATACTTCTTTTTTTAATTCACACCTAACAAGGAAATACAGTTCTCGGGATGGTCTGAAACGCATCACCTTATTTTCCGGTTCATTTCGGTTTTCTTTATAAAATGCGGGTTTAAAAACCCCAACCCAGCGGTTCTCACTCTGTGGGTGGGGGCGACTCCTTTTGATGTCAAACGACCCTTTCACAGGGGTCGCAAAAGATAATCGGAACATACATATTCACTGAAGTTATGAAGTAGCAATGTACAAAATGTTATGGGTGATGGGGGGGGGGGGGGGGGGAGTGGGGAGAGTGCCACAACATGAGAAAGTGTTTTAAAGGATCGCCAAATTAGAAAGTTTGAGAACTACTTAAACTAAAATGCTAACCCTAACCGATGCTAAATATAGCTACCCTTAATAAAGCTACCAGGTTTGTTAGGGGTAAATTAAAACTGAAGTACCGGCATTTTTTAATGAGTACCGGCACCATTTTATCTAGAAAGCCCTGAATGTGGGATTCTCATCGATGAGGACGTAACTTTTGAGAACTACCTAAACTAAAACGCTAACCCTAATCGGTGCTAAATATAACTACACTATATATAGCTACCAGGTTTGTTTGGGGTGAATTAAAACTGAAGTATTGGCACTTTTTAGTGAGTATCTAAAAAGCCCTGAATAAAGGATTCTCATCACTGAGGTGGTAACTGTAGGGATTTCAATCCTGCAAAGCGCTTTCTGTTGCTGTGCAGGGTAGCACTGTGAGCTCAGTTGTTTTGATTGTTTGATTGAGTCGTCTCTACAATATAGGTTTACTGCAGTGTAACCATCGCTAACTATGGGGATTTTACCTGGTGAGCTCCCAATCTCTTCCACGGTGCAACTCTCAAAGCACTGTCTAAAACACACAAGAACTTTTTTTCTAAATCGCCTGCTGTGGGAAAAGAACCCTGGTCAATGTCCAAAACTCCATTGTAAAATTATCTGACTAACTTCAAGCATTGATTTGTGTTCCCGTGGTTGATAACTGAAGCAAGGAAAATTAACACTGCGACGCTGAAGAATATTAATACTGTAACATTGAAGAATATTAACACTGTAACACAAAAGATTATTAACAATGTAATATTGAAGAATATTAACACTGCAACATAGAAGAATATTACCACTGTCACACCAAAGATTATTAACACTGTAATATTGAAGAATATTAACACTGTAACATAGAAGAATATTAACACTGTAGCATAGAAGAATATTAACACTGCAACATAGAAGAATATTAACACTGCAACATAGAAGAATATTAACACTGTCACACCAAAGATTATTAACACTGTAATATTGAAGAATATTAACACTGTAACATAGAAGAATTCTAACACTGTAACACAGAAGAATATTAACACTGTAACATCGAAGACTATTATCAATATCACACCAAAGAATATTACCGCTGCAACATGGAAGAATATTAACACTGTAACAGCAAAGGAATTTTACCACTGTCGAACCAAAGATTATTAACACTGTAATATTTAAGAATATTTAAACTGTAACACCGAAGAATGTTAACACTGCAACATCGAAGCATGTTAACACTGTAACATTGTGGAATATTAACACTGTAACATTGAAGAATATTAACACTGTCACGCCCAAGATTATTAACACTGTAATATTTAAGAATATTAACATTGTAACACCAAAGAATGTTAAAACTGCAACATCGAAGTATGTTAACACTCTAACATTGTGGAATATTACCACTGTAACATTCAGGAATATTAACACTGTATCATTGAAGAGTATTAACACTGTAACATTGAGAAATATTAACACTGTAATATTGGGAAATATTAACACTGTATCATTGAGGAATATTAACACTGTAACATTGAAGAATATTAACACTGCAACACCGATCAATATTAACAATTATGCCGAAAAATGTAAACACTAAAAACACTAACTGTATCAACGACGAATATTAACACTGTAACTATGAAGAATATTAACGCTGTAACTATGAAGAATATTACCACTGTAACTATGAAGAATATTAACACTGTAACTATGAAGAATATTAACACTGTAACTATGAAGAATATTAACGCTGTAACTATGAAGAATATTAACATTGTAACATCAAAGAATATTAAAATTACAACTGTAAATATTTAACACCGCAATGCCGAGGAATATTAACTCTTGCTGCCCCAACCTACGTACAGTGTGTGATTAGTTAAAATCGGTGCGTAATTAAACAGCGAACGGCGTGTAACTTTATATTTTGCATTTGGTTCGAGTGTGCGAAAGAAATCTGGCTAGATATGCTAACATCATAGTAGATGTTGTATTTTTGGAAGTAAAACAGTCATGCTCTTTGCACTGTGTCTGTTATCTCCTTAAGTATTTAAAACAAAATCGTCTGGTACCAAATGAGTTAGCGATGTAACACCGAAGAATATTAACACTCAAGCACTGTAACAACGCAAGCACATTTGTGAAGAAATCCCAACTCCCTCAGGACGTGAACCCAGTACCATATAGTCTGTATTTAGATACATTCGAATAGTTTCTGACTGTATGTATAGGGGTTGTTGAGATGTTTGACTTGCCGTGGAAGTTTGTTCCACAGATGAGCTGCTATGGGGTTTGTTCTCAGTTGGTTTCGTGGTGCTAGATGGTCATCAGTTGAAATCATCAACATGAAGGGGGTTGAGAAACGATCAAGGTTCTTTGAACGGTTGCAGCTTTTGATCACGCCAGTCCAGCATTTGGCATATGGTGTTAGACCTTCGTGACTGTGTGGTTGAATCGACATTCTTCTTCTTCTTCTTCTTCTTCCTCTTCTTCTTCTTCTTCTTCTTCTTCTTCTTCTTCTTCTTCTTCTTCTTCTTCTTCTTCTTCTTCTTCTTCTTCTTCTTCTTCTTTTTCTTCTTCTTCTTCTTCTTCTTCTTCTTCTTCTTCTTCTTCTTCTTCTTCTTCTCTTCTTCTTCTTCTTCTTCTTCTTCTTCTTCTTCTTCTTCTTCTTCTTCTTCTTATTATTATTATTATTGTTATTATTATTATTATTATTATTCGTTTTTACCGGCTGTAAACTCCAGCGAACAGTTCTAGTTGTTCGTTCCTCTCTGGACATTAATCTCATTCCAGAACCTGAGTGTTGCGTGCGCATCCGTTTAACAGATCTGGCTTGTTTGTATGGAAACGTTTGATTTGCCGCCTCAGAGGCAGATGCACTATGACTTCGAACGACGTCCCCAGTTAGTCGACTCGTAGGACATGTTTCTTGGGGAGGCAGTGGGTCTATTCTAGTCTCCCTCCCCCACGCCCCCCCCCCCACTATAAGGCCCCAGAACCCACATGGAGAATCTGCATTGAATATGTGATATGGTAAACATCACCACGACTGCCTTCGCTGCCCAGAAAATTTTCTTTTACCCTTTATATGCAGGATCAGTACGAGACCCGAGAATAAGTTCTCAAAAATTCGGCCTCTGTTTGAATTCTTTTTTCTTCTGCGTTAATCCGAAGACGACAAATGCAATCTGTCCGTTTACAACATGGCGGCGATTTTTGCGCCTTTCGGCCGACACATCCGACTTCTGCAGGCTGTTTAATGCCTGGGTTAAACTTTCCTGATTCTAACTTAAATCTTTCTGGTCGACAGGCAAATATCTTGCCATCAGACTACCGTGATTCCCGCTCCAGATCCCCCCAGCCTCAAGTGGGTGCCAGGAAACATTTAGGGAAGTAAAGACGGTTGTCGAAATATTTACGACATCAGCATTGAGAAACGACTACCATATAAAACTACAAGTATACCCCCATACAAGTAAAGTAAATAAAGGGCCCTTTTCAACACCTTTGTGCAAAAATGGGCTTTTACTGTTTGACCTATATTTTACAGATCAATCGGTACACGATGGGTGATGTCATCAATATCATGCCTGTCGCCTTTACTTTCCAGGCCGCTACCTGGTACCCCCTCAAGACTGGCTCGGCCTGGGAGCCGAAGTAATTTCACCCGCCATAAACTCAACACAGATCAATGCAAGGAAACTGACTGACTGACTTTCTACCCCACCAGAACATCACACAAGCGATAAACACCCGATGACACAAAGTGTACGATGATCATCAATGCAAGGAAACAAGCTACAACATTTTTATAAACCATCCACAAATCTCAATATGCCGCAGCTCGTTTGAAGTGGGCATCCTGCGTCTTTCAGGATAAGAAAGCCCTTTCAAGTGCCTTGTGCAGTGTTGTCACTTTGGATGTATCACATCCAGATTTAGATGTTTTTTCTTGCATTTAGATGACGTTTTTGACGTTTAGATGGTAGATGTTTTTATAGATGTTTGTCATTCGGAGTGAATTTATCAAATCTTACCTAAGAAAGGATGAAATTTGACCTCTTAAATGCTATCTTGATAATACAATTTTGCGTGAAAAGAGTAGGAAAAGGCTGTTCCACTTATAAGCTCCTTGATTGGGTATTACAAGAAATTGGAACAGCTAAAGCATACCAGAGTCATTTTGGATCTGAAGCTTCATCATCCAAGCTAAGTTTATCCTGTGGATCTTTTAAGACTGACTTTAGTAAAGATGAGGACATGATTCTTTAGGCTAAGTCAAATAAATTGCTATGTAATTTGTGACTCTTTCCATTTGGATGTTTTAACTAGATGTTTTCCACGCAAATTTAGATGTTTTTGGGTATTTTTTGACTCCATTTTGGATGCTTTTTGTCAAAGAAAAGTGGCAACACTGGTCTTGTGGTGTGAACTAGTTGTAGGAGTAGATTAAATGACGCCGTAGTCATGTTGTTTACCAGTTTAGTTTTTTGTTGGTTCTGAACGCGAAGTCTACAGGGCTCACAAACCTTTTGATGTAAGTCTGTCTGTGATAGATCATTTCCGTCTGCAGAAAAAATAAAATAAAAAGTCTACTGACTCAACCCACATGTTGATCGGTTTTTGATAAATAATTTGTGTTGATCCTCCACGAGTGGATCGGTTGTCTGAACTGCTGCGATAAAGCCACAAAGAAGCATGTCTCTTCTGCACCTTTATGGTTTAAGAGTTGCGAATGCGCTTCGTAATTCCGGGTGATGGATTCGATTCCAGTTGTACGCGATTTGGCAACAAACTGCCTTGCATGGGTTTAGGCAGTGGTACTGAGAGATTTCCGTTCAGTAATCAATGGCAAACTACTGAAAAAAAAGGTGCTTAGAAGCACCATAGAAGCCAGAAAATACAGTGGTTGGTTCTGCAAAGTCTTGTAAAAGACATGCAACTAACTTACGGAGACAGAAGTTGAAAGAGAGAACTCATTAGACAATATAACAATCGAAACCTATTGTTACCATGCTGGGAATTGAATCAGTTACATCCAGATGGAGCCAGCGCCTCGCCGCATAAAAAAACTGAATTAAGATGCATGACCAGCTAACTATACACTATGTTTGTTATATATATATATATCGCCCACGCCAGTCTGCAAGGCACCTGATGATATATATATATATATATATATATATATATATATATATATATATATATATATATATATAAAATGTTTA
This sequence comes from Candidula unifasciata, assembly GCA_905116865.2. Classification (NCBI taxonomy): domain Eukaryota; kingdom Metazoa; phylum Mollusca; class Gastropoda; order Stylommatophora; family Geomitridae; genus Candidula; species Candidula unifasciata. The sequence continues at coordinate 62,137 of CAJHNH020002183.1, forward strand.
TGACCTCAAGGGTTCCCAACCTGTATATTTATGTGTGTAGTATCCATTCAGTGCCAAACATGCACACTATCAAAGGCACGATTAACACCTGTTAAATGAGATGCCTGCGGAAATCCTCCAACATAAACATCCGAGAAAACGTAACAAAAAACGTACAATCAGATAAACCGTGGTAACAAAGGCATGTGCCAAATTCACTGATGGACAGAAGAGCAAATTGTTTTATTTATTTCTTAGAATTCAGCCAGAACAACTAATAACATAGGCACTACACATACAAGTTTTAATGACATGAAAGACCTTTTACGTCGACTCGGAATAACACTAGCTATCGATAAACAGCAAACAATGGATGGCAAACTGATCCTCTCTATGCTGCTTAACTGCAAAAGTGGAAATTCATGATGATGATGAATTTCAACTTTGATGGGGGTTTTTTTTTTTAAACTTGGTAACAATCATCGTTATCGTCGTCGTCATCATTATCACCGTCATCATCAACATCATTATCATCATCATTATCCTGTCGTTACGTATCACTTAGGGCACACAGTGTCTTACCCCGTTCCGTGGCGTCCCGTGCAATAGTTTCAATATCAAGAACGGAATCCGGTCCAACACCTTTGGCCTGTTTGTCGTGAACTTTCGTCTTAGGGTTTGTTTTGGACCTCCTCTTCTCTGCGGTTCAGCGACCCAGGGGCAGACTAACGTGACCATAAGTGACGTTTTCTCCGAGACAGTATCGGTTTTTGTTTTCATCCTATCGATACTCAATGTCAGTTGGGACAATATGCGTTTCTTCTTTAGTTTTGACCCGACGGTCTGAGTCTGCTTAAAAACGATACTGTCCCGCCGATGGGGTCACCCTAAGACGGACTCAAAACGACAGACGTTCACTCACACTTGCGGTGAAGGCCAGTCACAATGCGAGAGTGAGATGCATACAGACAAACACGAACAAAAGCAGCCTGACAAGCAGAGGGCTGGAAAAATCAGCTAAAAACTCTACACATCACAATCCTTCATTGCGAAAAGTTTTAGCAGGCGCGATACTTGGCACTTGGGATCCAGAGATGCGCTTGTTCGCGCCAGACAGCAGCCCTGTCTAGCTTGAAGTCTGAATAATTTACACTCATTCACGTTAAACATGAAAATAAAAACAGGCGAAAAGGTCAAAGAGCTGCTAGCTAATAAATGCACATGTGCATCTTGACAGATTACCGCCATTTCCGACCACCCCCCCCCCCCCCCCCCCCCCCCCACCCGTTTTTTTGTCTGGCAAAATCCTGTGTAAACATGGACATGGTGCAAAAATTGATATCACGTGACACGAGTTTTGCAATTTTTAAAAACGGGCGAAAAAGCTACAGTTGTTTGGGAATGTCTCCTCATTTTTGTCACAAAGAGAAGACATGACAGAAGCGGTGCCGAAACGTCACGAAATCCTGGGGTTGAGTCTGTTTATCCAATTTCAAATTGTTTTATTGATGGGGTCAAAGAGCCTTGTTCAAGAGTATAATAATACTATGCTGAACAAAAAATAGCTATAATATTGTCCACGACCTTTCCCACCAGTTCGATTTTTAAAAGCGTGTTATCTTTTTTTTTTTTTTTGTGTGGCCAAAATATATATCTTGTAAAATATATAATATAATATATAATATTGTAATTCTCTCTCTCTCTCTCTTTCTCTCTCTCTCTCTCTCTCTCTCTCTCTCTCTCTCTCTCTCTCTCTCCCTCTCTCTTTCTCTCTCTTTTCTTTTAATAATTCTTTTTTCATTGGCAGTCTTTCGAGAACACCAAATATTTGATTGCTTGCGTTTCCATGTAATATAACCTATTCTTCCGTGTATCAATGTTTCCAGGTAATATAACCTATTGTTCCGTGTATCAATGTTTCCAGGTAATATAACCTATTGTTCCGTGTATCAATGTTTCCAGGTAATATAACCTATTGTTCCGTGTATCAATGTTTCCAGGTAATATAACCTATTGTTCCGTGTATCAATGTTTCCAGGTTATATAACCTATTGTTCCGTGTATCAATGTTTCCAGGTTATATAACCTATTGTTCCGTGTATCAATGTTTCCAGGTTATATAACCTATTGTTCCGTGTATCAATGTTTCCAGGTTATATAACCTATTGTTCCGTGTATCAATGTTTCCAGGTTATATAACCTATTGTTCCGTGTATCAATGTTTCCAGAGACCCAATTCTATTTTCTAGTTGCCTGTTCATTGTTCAAGTTTCTGCACCACACAGCAAGGTCGATTTTACTTAATCATCCATGACCATGATGCTGACTGCGGCAATGATGTTGATGATGATGATGATGAAGATGATGATAATGATGATGATGATAATGATGTTGATAATGGTGATGGTGATGATAATGATGTTGGTGATGATAATGATGATGATGATTTTAGCAATAGTTAGTTCTCTTACATATTTCGCCCGACTCTCTAGCGTAGTTGGCTAAACCGGATTGCCCGGTGACCTGGTGACGAACTCCTTGTGGTCCGGGTTCACTCCCGGGTGTAGGCAGAAAAGCCACATTTCTCCCAGATTTACAGTATTTAAAATGGAATCAAAGCCGAAAGGTTGCGATATCCATAATACCGAGCCTAAGGGTTAACAACTCATGGCTTCTAGATTCTTAAACAAACAAACTTACATATTTCAATTAAAATTGTGTATGACACCGGGCAAAGGCAGGCTCATACAATATACTCCAAGGTTTAAATACTCAAACGAAAAAAGAAGGAACTCGCAGCAAACAGACTATTCATTCGAACAGGAAGTGGAATAAATATGGAAGCAGACGTGCTTCATGGCTAAGCAATCATTATTGCGAATGAATTCATGTTTCTATCTTTCAGGCAACCCCAAACATCTATCGATCCTGCCTTTTTCATGCTTAGATTTCTAAGTAATTTCAATTTCACCTCAGCGATTCATTAAAATTTCACTCATCTCTGTAAGCTGTGGCATTCAAAGGAATTCAATGCCTGGAATCTTTAAAGCGAAGACGGGTAGATTTCTAGTGCATGATAGAGAACATTTCGCCTTTGATTTTTGTTACAATAGTTGGCTAATTGCAGATCATAGCACGATGGTTTGCTTTCGTTTGTTACTTTGGACTGAGGATGCTGGGAATGGAAAGCTAATGAAACAGAGATAGCGGTGCAAGAGCTGACCAATGTAATTTTATGCGCAGCGGAAATCATTACATACACAGATGGGTCTGTAGTGAGAGGTAAAAAGAGTAGGTGGAGTTGTATTGCAAAAGTGAATGGAGAAACACGTAACGTTATTCTTCCCAGGCCCCGCCCATATACACATTAGCTTACTTCTGATTGGTAGTTCCCGAGCCCTGTGGCCTTCAAACACGATCAGAGGGGTGTTCCGCAATGCTGTTGATATGGCATGTTGTGCATTTTAGCACGCCAGTGCTTTTAACACTCGAAAAAACACGGAGAAACTGGTCCTAACACAACCCTCCTAGAAAGTTTTGCAACCTATGTCACAGGCATTCTCTTTCTCGGAATGAAAACGTAAATGCAAGACAACGCAAAAAGCAAACAACAGAGCCCGACACACCAGTAACCTTCAGAAAAGTCGACCAGCCCAACAAACTTGTGAATGAAAATTTACCTACTTTATTTGGGGAGATTTACCTGAGCCTCACCTGAATGGGCACTGAAAATAGAGAGTCTCGCGTAAAACGTCACTACAGCCAGTGTAGAAGTGTAGGTGGAGTCAGTAACGGCAGGTTTACAATAACCTGAGAGCAGCACCACTCCAAAATATTGTGACTGTAACAGGCTCGCAGAGCATGCTTCGGAAAACAGGAACTGATGTCCTGCACGCAAAGAGGCTTGTATCAGCTGATACGACTCATAACAGGATCATATCGTGAATTTGTTTTTTCCCATTCAATGATCCGTTTATAAGAGATCAGTATCGTTCGATAAGGATACCCTCATACCCGTGTCCAGCTCCTCGCATAGACCAGAGATGGGAGTTCGAAGCGCTGAAACAGATCCGCATGTAAGAACATAGTCGTTTACAGTAGACATTTCTGTATTTGTGTTAAAACAGTAACCTTCCATCTCACATTAAAACAGTAACCTTCCATCTCACATTATAACAGTGACCTTCCATCTCACGTTTTAACAGTGACCTTCCATCTCACATTATAACAGTAACCTTCCATCTCACATTATAACAGTAACCTTTCATCTCACGTTGTAACAGTAACCTTCCATCTCACATTATAACAGTGACCTTCCATCTCACATTATAACAGTGACCTTCCATCTCACGTTTTAACAGTGACCTTCCATCTCACATTATAACAGTAACCTTTCATCTCACGTTATAACAGTGAGCTTCCATCTCACATTATAACAGTAACCTTCCATCTCACATTATAACAGTAACCTTTCATCTCACGTTATAACAGTAAAATTCCATCTCACATTATAACAGTAACCTTCCATCTCACACTATAACAGTAACCTTCCATCTCACATTATAACAGTAACCTTCCATCTCACACTATAAGAGTAACCTTCCATCTCACATTATAACAGTAACCTTCCATCTCACATTATAACAGTAACCTTCCATCTCACATTATAACAGTAACCTTCCATCTCACATTAAAACAGTAACCTTCCATCTCACATTATAACAGTAACCTTCCATCTCACATTATAACAGTAACCTTCCATCTCACATTATAACAGTAACCTTCCATCTCACACTATAACAGTAACCTTCCATCTCACATTATAACAGTAACCTTCCATCTCACATTATAACAGTAACCTTCCATCTCACACTATAACAGTAACCTTCCATCTCACATTATAACAGTAACCTTCCATCTCACATTAAAACAGTAACCTTCCATCTTACATTATAACAGTGAGCTTCCATCTCACGTTATAACAGTAACCTTCCATCTCACACTATAACAGTAACCTTCCATCTCACATTATAACAGTAACCTTCCATCTCACATTAAAACAGTAACCTTCCATCTCACATTAAAACAGTAACCTTCCATCTCACATTAAAACAGTGACCTTCCATCTCACATTATAACAGTAACCTTCCATCTCACATTATAACAGTAACCTTCCATCTCACATTATAACAGTAACCTTCCATCTCACACTATAACAGTAACCTTCCATCTCACACTATAACAGTAACCTTCCATCTCACACTATAACAGTAACCTTCCATCTCACATTATAACAGTAACCTTCCATCTCACATTATAACAGTAACCTTCCATCTCACATTAAAACAGTAACCTTCCATCTCACATTATAACAGTAACCTTCCATCTCACATTATAACAGTAACCTTCCATCTCACACTATAACAGTAACCTTTCATCTCACATTATAACAGTAACCTTCCATCTCACATTATAACAGTAACCTTCCATCTCACACTATAACAGTAACCTTCCATCTCACACTATAACAGTAACCTTCCATCTCACACTATAACAGTAACCTTCCATCTCACATTATAACAGTAACCTTCCATCTCACACTATAACAGTAACCTTCCATCTCACATTATAACAGTAACCTTCCATCTCACATTATAACAGTAACCTTCCATCTCACACTATAACAGTAACCTTCCATCTCACACTATAACAGTAACCTTCCATCTCACACTATAACAGTAACCTTCCATCTCACATTATAACAGTAACCTTCCATCTCACATTATAACAGTAACCTTCCATCTCACATTATAACAGTAACCTTCCATCTCACATTATAACAGTAACCTTCCATCTCACACTATAACAGTAACCTTCCATCTCACACTATAACAGTAACCTTCCATCTCACATTATAACAGTAACCTTTCATCTCACATTATAACAGTAACCTTCCATCTCACACTATAACAGTAACCTTCCATCTCACATTATAACAGTAACCTTCCATCTCACACTATAACAGTAACCTTCCATCTCACACTATAACAGTAACCTTCCATCTCACACTATAACAGTAACCTTCCATCTCACACTATAACAGTAACCTTCCATCTCACATTATAACAGTAACCTTCCATCTCACATTATAACAGTAACCTTCCATCTCACATTATAACAGTAACCTTCCATCTCACATTATAACAGTAACCTTCCATCTCACATTATAACAGTAACCTTCCATCTCACACTATAACAGTAACCTTCCATCTCACATTATAACAGTAACCTTTCATCTCACATTATAACAGTAACCTTCCATCTCACACTATAACAGTAACCTTCCATCTCACATTATAACAGTAACCTTCCATCTCACACTATAACAGTAACCTTCCATCTCACATTAAAACAGTGAGCTTCCATCTCACATTAAAACAGTGAGCTTCCATCTCACATTATAACAGTAACCTTCCATCTCACGTTATAACAGTAACCTTCCATCTTACAATAAAACAGTGAGCTTCCATCTCACATTAAAACAGTGAGCTTCCATCTCACATTAAAACAGTAACCTTCCATCTCACGTTATTACAGTAACCTTCCATCTCACATTAAAACAGTAACCTTCCATCTCACGTTATAACAGTAACCTTCCATCTCACGTTATAACAGTAACCTTCCATCTCACGTTATAACAGTAACCTTCCATCTCACGTTATAACAGTAACCTTCCATCTCACACTATAACAGTAACCTTCCATCTCACACTATAACAGTAACCTTCCATCTTACATTAAAACAGTAACCTTCCATCTCACATTAAAACAGTGAGCTTCCATCTCACATTATAACAGTAACCTTCCATCTCGCGTTTTAACAGTAACCTTCCATCTCACGTTATAACAGTAACCTTCCATCTCACATTATAACAGTAACCTTCCATCTCACACTATAACAGTAACCTTCCATCTCACGCTATAACAGTAACCTTCCATCTCACACTATAACAGTAACCTTCCATCTCACATTATAACAGTAACCTTCCATTTCACACTATAACAGTAACCTTCCATCTCACATTATAACAGTAACCTTCCATCTCACATTATAACAGTAACCTTCCATCTCACACTATAACAGTAACCTTCCATCTCACACTATAACAGTAACCTTCCATCTCACACTATAACAGTAACCTTCCATCTCACATTATAACAGTAACCTTCCATCTCACATTATAACAGTAACCTTCCATCTCACATTATAACAGTAACCTTCCATCTCACATTATAACAGTAACCTTCCATCTCACATTATAACAGTAACCTTCCATCTCACACTATAACAGTAACCTTCCATCTCACATTATAACAGTAACCTTCCATCTCACATTATAACAGTGACCTTCCATCTCACACTATAACAGTAACCTTCCATCTCACATTATAACAGTAACCTTCCATCTCACATTATAACAGTAACCTTCCATCTCACATTATAACAGTAACCTTCCATCTCACATTAAAACAGTAACCTTCCATCTCACGTTATAACAGTAACCTTCCATCTCACACTATAACAGTAACCTTCCATCTCACATTAAAACAGTGAGCTTCCATCTCACATTAAAACAGTGAGCTTCCATCTCACATTATAACAGTAACCTTCCATCTCACGTTATAACAGTAACCTTCCATCTCACATTAAAACAGTGAGCTTCCATCTCACATTAAAACAGTGAGCTTCCATCTCACATTAAAACAGTAACCTTCCATCTCACGTTATAACAGTAACCTTCCATCTCACATTAAAACAGTAACCTTCCATCTCACGTTATAACAGTAACCTTCCATCTCACGTTATAACAGTAACCTTCCATCTCACGTTATAACAGTAACCTTCCATCTCACGTTATAACAGTAACCTTCCATCTCACACTATAACAGTAACCTTCCATCTCACACTATAACAGTAACCTTCCATCTTACATTAAAACAGTAACCTTCCATCTCACATTAAAACAGTGAGCTTCCATCTCACATTATAACAGTAACCTTCCATCTCGCGTTTTAACAGTAACCTTCCATCTCACGTTATAACAGTGACCTTCCACTTCAACAATAATATAAATATTAAATTTCCCGCATTAGCACTTCCAGTTCAACAATATTACGTTTTCCCTCCCAAGATAACACTAACCTTCCACTTCAACAATAACGTCACGATAACATTAACCCATTAACAATAATCTGCCACTTCTAAAATAAAATTACAATTTTACCTCCCCCGATAATATTAACCTTCCACTTCAAAAAGAGCATTACCCTTGTACCTCTCACAAAAACAATAACCTTCCACCTCAACTAAACATGAACCCATTACCTCCCATGATAACAATAACCTTCCACCTCAACTAAACATGAACCCATTACCTCCCATGATAACAATAACCTTCCACCTCAACTAAATATGAACCCATTACCTCCCATGATAACATTAACCTTCCACCTCAACTAAACATGAACCCATTACCTCCCATGATAACATTAACCTTCCACTTCCACAGTAACATTAACCTTTCACCTCCCTTTATATCATTAACTTTCCACCTCACACGATGTTTAAAGAGCATACAATAACACAACCGAGCCTTCATCAGCAGAAGATAGATTAGAAAGAAAAAAAAACACACATACAAATTAAATTACTAATATTATTACACTTAAGTATACAAATATTATGTAAACAAATTAAAACGAAATAGAAAAAAAAAAAGGATAGAATTCAAATGCTGCTGATGCCTCTCGGTGACTAATGTGTGACCCGTTGGAGAGAAAAAGTTCGTTTGTTCTGGCACTTCTTCTGTTTTAGAGACTAAGTGATTGCCTCTCCGTATGTTTGGTCTACACTGTCATAAAAAGCAGTAAAATATAGATAATCGTGAGAGAGACAGACAGCCTATGTCTACTTACATATCTTTCTGTATATCTGCTGACCTATCTGTTTGTCTGTCTCAGTGTCTGCCTACGTTTTGTCTGCCAGTCATTCCTGGTAATAATAGACTTACAAAAGACCCCGTTCTTACAATCTGTGTCCCCCCCCCCCCACACACACACACACTAATCCAAGTGGGAGAAAAGGATAAAGAGGATCGGATGGTTAAAAGCTAGGAAGTGGAACAGCAGCACCATCAAAACATAGTGGCGACAGCAGCAGCAAACGAAAAAGATGAAGAAGATGACGACGATGATGATGAAGAGGAGGAGGGCTAAGCGGATAAGACGGAAGAGGAGGAGAAGGAGAAGAAAAAAGAGAAAAAAAGAAGAAGAAGAAGAAGAGGAAAGAAGAAGAGGAAGAAGAAGAAGAAGAAGAAGAAGAAGAAGAAGAAGAAGAAGAAGAAGAAGAAGAAGAAGAAGAAGAAGAAGAAGAAGAAGAAGAAGAAGAAGAAGAAGAAGAAGAAGAAGAAGAAGAAGAAGAAGAAGAAAGAAGAAAAAGAAGAAGAAGAAGAACAACAACAACAACAACAACAAATTATTCAGTTGAAGAGATATAAAATCATCCACACATAAAAGCCGACAATACTTGTGTAAACTAGAATTCCTTGGTGTATAGATGTCGCAATTAATCTCATTGCACACCTTACAGTTCCAAAGACACCTGCTACAGCTAGAACTTAACAAAGTTAGTTAATCGACAGATTATCCTCACTGCACATCGAAACATTCAGTTCGTAAGCGCTAGAATCCTCTCCTTAGTGAATCCTGCAGCGTGTAGCGATTATGTTAGTGGTCCTGTTTCGGTTTCTTATTCGGTTGCTTCCCGAATAATGCTCTTGTCTTACCAAAGCTCTTTTAACATGTTTTTTTAGCAGTCTGGTCATGGTTGCAGATTCATAGTCATCACTTGGTTCACACAAACGTCTTACTTCTTGCTGAGCATTCCTGGTCCATGGCTTGTCCGCCCTCTGCAGTAGCTTCAGCTGCAAACCGATCAGCTTGTTGATTTCCATTGACGCCTGCGTGCTCTAGCACAAATATGAAACTGATATGTGTACTTAGTATATGTTTGTTTCTAGTCATATTAGCCACCACATGCAATCTGCAGGCCTTAAAGCCCTCTCCTGCAAATCCTTGCATACTCCAGGAGATTTGTTGTCGTCTTCTCCAACCCCTGTCCCTCCGTTCCAACGCATCTTGGGGTAAACCAAACCAGGAATGTGTTTATACGTGAGACACTCAAACTGCTAGCTGGTTGAATAAACGGTTTACTTCACTCTTTCTTACGACCGGCTCTCCAGCTTGCCCGGTTCATTCTTGAGGATGAATTTCGTTTCCACAACTGAGTGGTAATAGTTAGAGCTCTTATATCAAGTGATGCACGAACCCGCTTAGAAACAAGGTCGTGTCCACACTTGAGAATGGAGTAAACAGGTTATCGCGTGGTACCACTGCTTGGGGGTGTTAAATGTGAGGAGTTTGCATACGTTTCGATCTTTATCTTCCTCTTTTTCGCCTTCACCGGCTTTCTATTGACCGACAGTTTTGTTTCTCATCCATTTCTTGACTGTAGTCGTGTTCCATAATTTGAGTTTTGCGTGCACATCTATTTTACAGATCTGGCTTATGTGTATGCAGATTGCTGGTTCCTCGCCTCTTTTGTAGACGCACTCCGACTTGGAAAGAAATAGCACTAATAAGTCGACTTGTACGACACGTTTGTTAGCGAAGCAGTGGGTCTATTAACCCCCCTCTCGGAACCCATACACATCATCATCATGTAGCAGATCCTTATGTAGAACGTCGCTTTCATCACAGTCTGCCTGAAAGAAACTCGGTCTCTCGCCAGCTATCCCGCCTCGTACACTTTCATATCCAAGAAGTTCACTTCCGGTTTTGAAATGGCGGTGTAAAGAAGTTTTTGCCGCGACATACGATAGTATTATTAAAATTTACACCTAATCGGTGTTTTTTGATAACAAAGTGCGTTTATTACCAGTTCATTCACGATGGATATTTTCCTCTTCATGGAAACTAAGTATTCTGTGGTTTAGGGGTGTTATGATGAAACTAATTCTGTGGTTTAGGGGTGTTATGATGAAACTAATTCTGTGGTTTAGGGGTGTTATGATGAAACTAATTCTGTGGTTTAGGGGTGTTATGATGAAACTAATTCTGTGGTTTAGGGGTGTTATGGTGAAAATAATTCTGACAAACATCCGCTGCAGCTGTAGGTTTAGTTTGCGTATTGGTGACCTCACTTCGCAATAGGTAAGTGCGTTTTCGTGAAGAAATTCCTCGTCGATGACATTTACGAGCGACCGCCCTGGGTCGTTTTTAACACTGACAAGCTTACTCGAATATGTAAAGTAAATGCAAATGACCCTTCTTACCCCATACGGCATACATGGCAGTGGAGAAGAAAGAGAAAAAGAAGAAGATGATAAAGTAGTAGCAGCAGTAGTAAAAGTAGTAGTAGTGGTAGCATCAGTAGCGGTAGTAATAAAAGCAGCAACAACAGTAGTAGCAGCAACAGCAGTAGTAGCAGCTACAGCAGTAGTAGCAGTTGTAGTAGTAGCAGTAGTAGCAGCAGCATCACTAGTAGTTTGTGTAGTAGTAGTAGCAGCAGTTGTAGTAGCAGCAGCAGTAGCAGTAGTAGTAGTAGCAGTAGTAGTCGTAGCAGCAGCAGTAGTAGCAGCAGTAGTAGTAGCAGCAGCAGAAGTAGTAGTAGTAGTAGCAGCAGCAGCAGTAGTAGTAGTAACAGCAAAAGCAGTAGTAGCAGTAGTAGTAGTAGCAGTTGTAGTAGTAGCAGTAGTAGCAGCAGTGTCACTAGTCACTAGTAGTAGGTGAAGTAGTAGTAGTAGTAGTAGTAGTAGTAGTAGTAGTAGTAGTAGTAGTAGTAGTAGTAGTAGTAGTAGTAGTAGTAGTAGTAGTAGAAGTAGTAGTAGTAGTAGTAGTAGTAGTAGTAGTAGTAGTAGTAGTAGTAGTAGTAGTTGTTGTTGTTGTTGTTGTTGTTGTTGTTGTAGTTGTAGTAGTAGTAGTAGTAGTAGTAGTAGTAGTAGTAGTAGTAGTAGTAGTAGTAGTAGTAGTAGTAGTAGTAGTAGTAGTAGCAGTAGCAGTTGTAGTAGTAGCAGTAGTAGCAGTTGTAGTAGTAGCAGTAGTAGCAGCAGTGTCACTAGTCACTAGTAGTAGGTGAAGTAGTAGTAGTAGTAGTAGTAGTAGTAGTAGTAGTAGTAGTAGTAGTAGTAGTAGTAGTAGTAGTAGTAGTAGTAGTAGTAGTAGTAGTAGTAGTAGTAGTAGTAGTAGTAGTAGTAGTAGTAGTAGTAGTAGTAGTTGTTGTTGTAGTTGTAGTAGTAGTAGTAGTAGTAGTAGTAGTAGTAGTAGTAGTATTAGTAGTAGTAGTAGTAGTAGTAGTAGTAGTAGTAGTAGTAGTAGTAGTAGTAGTAGTAGTAGTAGTAGTAGCAGAAGCTGCAGCAGCAGCCGCAGCAGGCGCTTATGCATACCATATTCTCCGCCAGTAACTCTATAGTGTAAACATTAAACGTCTAGAAAAACAACGCCCTATTATTGCCGCAAACTTTATCAGGAAAACATTATCTTGTGGGAAGACAACTCTTCCATATTTGACTGATACCAGGGAGAATTACTCGGAAATACAAAGTCACGACTTACGTGGTTGTGGGCCCTTGTGGTTGACTTCTGTGAAATGAGTGGTTTAACTGTGATCCGGGAGACTAATGTAGTAGTGGTGGTTGCTATAAGCCCTGAATTAATGGTGAAATGAAGTCACCGTCCTGGTGTGATTTCAGCATGGTAGGAGTAATGATGAATGCAGTCAATTCTGCTAGGAAAGTTCAAGGAACTACGTCATTCCTATAAAAAAAAAATAAACAAGGAACTGCGTGTATTGTTGCGCACGTAAAGAATCCCCTGGCAGTTGGAAATCGAAAAGAGTAGCCTAACGGCGCTGCCTGGGCAAAAATTTAGAGTTTAAAATCTACCTAAAGTATTTTAGGATCCTCGCCGGTGCTACAGCGCCTGTGCAATGTGCTGAGCTTCTTCGCACTCAGAGTTCATTTAGAAAAAGAATGGAGCACTTATGGATTACTACCCGTGTGTACGATGTTGATGTGTTGTTCAAACCTCAAACCTTATCGGTACTTAATTGAAACACACAAACAGCTAAACAAATAATCTCCGGAACTCAATCAATTTTTGCCAGCATTCGACTGGCTACCTCTGAGCCATTCCCTCCGCTACTGGAGCCAGAAGGATATCATTAGCTGGAGCGAGATGGGCTAGAGGTGAAACAGACCAGTTTTCTGTTTTCTTTATTTCGTCCACAAAAAGGAAACTCAGAACCTCGGTCAATATGATATTGTTGATTCCGGGGATTTATAGTGTGTGAGTGTATGTGCGTGAGTGTCGTATGTGAGTTAGGGTGGAAGTGAGAGGGAGAGAGGAAAGAGAGATGATAATGAAGGAATAGAAGTAATAAGAAAGACTGTTGAATAATAACTTTTGTTGGATGGGACATACAAAGACAGAAAATCAGATGGTTTGTCCACTCAGAGAGAATGCTTTGTGACGCCACACCATACAAGGCATACACCAAGAGAGGAGAAGGATCTAGACCACGAGGTAGACCAAGAGCAAGATGGAAAGACAGTATCAGAGAAACTCTGCAACAGCAGCTCGATGGTGGAGACGGCCAGAAGTAGAGCCTCATATCTCCCTCGACCCTCGAATCAGCAAAAGAGGACTTGGAGCAGAAGAATGGAAACTTTAAAATAATTATTAGCTTTCTGGAAAAAAAAACGAGTGTTCTGCCATCCAAGATTTTAATTGAGTTTCATAAATCTCCATATTAACTATTGTATGTTGTTTGTTCCTTTCAATAGCAGTTTGCTATTTCTCTAATCTAATGGCTTCCTGGTTGATTCAGTTTTAAGTGGGTACCAGGTCAAGTAGTGGAAAGTCTTCTTCTTCTTCTTCTTTTTCTTCTTCTTCTTCTTCTTCTTCTTCTTCTTCTTCTTCTTCTTCTTCTTCTTCTTCTTCTTCTTCTTCTTCTTCTTCTTCTTCTTCTTCTTCTTCTTCTTCTTCTTCTTCTTCTTCTTCTTCTTCCTTTTCTTCTTCTTCTTCTTCTTCTTCTTCTTCTTCTTCTTCTTCTTCTTCTTCTTCTTCTTCTTCTTCTTCTTCTTCTTCTTCTTCTTCTTCTTCTTCTTCTTCTTCTTCTTCTTCTTCTTCTTCTTCTTCTTCTTCTTCTTCTTCGCGTTCACATCTGTACACTCTGGCGGAAAGTTCAGGTTGTTCGTCCACTTCTGGACTGCAGTCCTGATCCTGCTCTCCGACTTCAAAGGAAGCTCCTAATTAGTCGACTCTTACGACATGCTTTTGGGTAGGCAGTAGGTCTATTCTGGTTTTACCCACAGTGGGAACCGGAACCCATACGGGGAGTCCTGGAAAGTAAAGGCGGTGTGATTCTGACCACGTCACCCACTTAGCGCCGATTGGTCTATAAAATGTAGGTCTAGTCCTATATTCCCTTTCAAAAAAGCTTGCAAAAGGGTCTTTACTTTACTTTTAACATGTCTCTTATTTCGCTGTGTGCACTCCTATTTCTCGTTTCGCTTTAGATTTCCGTGTTTATGTTTTTTGTTTTGCATTTCGGATACTTATGCTTCTAACTAAGCGTTTCTGTTGTTTGACAAAGATTGTGATCGAAACGTTCGCTTGTATAAGTGTGCCTCTTTTCCTCTCTCTCTCTCTCTCTCTCTCTCTCTCTCTCTCTCTCTCTCTCTCTCTCTCTCTCTCTCTCTCTCTCTCTCTCTCTCTCTCTCTCTCTCTCTCTCTCTCTCTATTTCGGATAAACTTTCTATACACATTTAAAAAATAGGAAAAACAGAAAGAATATATTGCCCTTTATTATCAAGTACTTGTTTATTTCGCTATATCTCGTCAGGTGCACTACTAATGAGTCAGGTCAAGATATACTGAAGCAAAAATGGGAAATATTTCCACTGAATTGTACATGTTCTCTTTCGACACAATGTTCGTTTAATGACCGGAAGTTCGCGATAGCCACGTGACTTACCAGGCTACTTTTAATATTAAAACTAACTCCGTCTACTTACATAAGGGGAAATCGTCCTCATTTATTTGTGTTGTGTTTAGTTATCTCTCTAAGTGGCGAATGACATACTAAGCGTAAAGGCGCGGATAACTCACTGAATGGCTTAGGACCATATGTGATCATGTATGAGGCGATCACTGACACAAAGCCTGCCTATGAGAACCTGCATACATAATCTGAATTACAGCGAAGAAAGATAAAAACTTTCGATGTTATGTAATTATTAAACGTCAATTAATGCTACAGTTTCTGACAATGATTAAATAAATTATTAAAACTTAAACCAACGCAGGCAACATCAAGGGTTGAGAAACTGAATCCATTATTTTATAAAAACACATAATCACTTATTACGAGAAATAGGACATGACGCATGCTGAAGAAAATACACCCAATAGCCTCGCAGGGAAATATTTTTAGGGAATCCCCAGGGTTTGAAAACAACGGGGATTTTGAAATACACTTGGGGAGCAGCTAGAGAATCGAATAACAGAGTGAGGAAGACATTGGGGACCGCACTAAAACATGGTAATAAAGACAATGATATGACAAGGAAAGGATGTTTTCTGTTTGGGTTCTGACAATGGACAGTTGCATTTAGAGAAGTAATAACTGTAACAAAAAGACAAATACTGTGATGCCTCGATATCCGTTTGCTTTGGTATACGTTCAACTTGGTATATGAACCGTTTAAACGCGATTTTTTTGTACTCGATGTGCGACCTTTGTTTGGAATACGTTCTGCATTCAAGAACTTGTATGAGCTAAAATGATTTATGACATCGCACACTACCTTTGTTTACCTGTCTTATTAATCAAGGAAATATTTTCCAGGTAATGGAAGGTAATGATTTTGCAGAGAAATATCACCCCAACAAAGTCCAAACACGGAATGACCAGACAGTGTCACATTTTCGATATCCTGAGACGAAAGCAGAAGTAACGTTTTTGGGAAATATTTTTTGCAAAAGTCAAACCTGGTGAGCCTCAAGAAGGTCCAAGTAGGGAAAAGAGACAGGAATTCCGACGATTCAAAATCTCACACGATCACTGTCATATTTGGACAACTTTTCGCGAACCTAGTAAAAACATCTAGAATTCAGCATTTAAAAGCAAGCCCATGTTAACCTGAAAGAAGGCCAAAAACACCAAAAATATAGAAATTTAATGAAAACTTTGCAAATAATTCAAATTTTATTTTAAAGAATTTACAGACGTTTTTTTTTTTTAAATCATTTTTTTTTTTTAAATAATCAATGTATAAATTTCAAAATATATGTTACCTGAACATTTTGAAAATTCTTGAACATTGCAATGAAAATGTTACACATTTTAACGCATATATTTTGTATGAACATATTTTAAGTTTTTAATTGTGTGTTCCCAAGTATACATGCTAAATATTATTTTTAATAGTATTAATAAGAATGTTAAGGAAATGTAATATTTTTAGCGTTTTAAACATTTTAAAGAACTGTTTGAAATGAGTGTACAGAAGCTTATAAATATTTTCTTTTAAATTAACATATTACAGATTGTGAATATTTTTAACTAGTCTTTTGCAGATTTAAAAATATATTTGTTAAATAAACGTGCTAATGTTTTGTAAGGAAAATGTTGCACATTTTGAAACCAAAGTTTTGAAATATTCCTAACAAATATAAAATGTTTACTGAACACTTGTTACATATTACTAATAATGACTTTAAAATGATTTTTTTTTTTTCAAACGCATATAATTTTTTTCTCACAAATTTCACAATATTTAGTCGTTTAAAGAAATGTATTTTCTTGATGTTATAATTAATATATTACAATTGTTCACAATGATTTGTTAAACATTATCATTTAACGAGTTTATTATTAAAATTTATTTAAGAGATGTTTCTAGTCTAAAAATTGCTTAATTTCAAGTACAGCAGTATCTCGAAGTTCGAATAACTTGGGTTCTGGACGAAATTACAAAGTAAATTGTATCAATAAACATGAACGTGGCCTTGAAAACCGAAAGCTTTGGAACGTGTCGTCCAGGCGACTGAGCTGACAATGCAAGAGCTTCAGCACCTTCATCAGCAGCAGCAGAAATTGCTTCCGGGGAGGAAGTTGGGAAGCTAGAAGAAAAATCCTGCTGAAATCCGAGATCTTTTGACCAAGAAGTTTTTGTAGGTGGCACCCTGGTAGAGCCTTCGCTAGCAGTTGTGTTAACTTTATTCAATGATAACATTCTCGAACATTTTAGAAACATTAAAAAATGGTTGCCATTACCAGAGTACTTTGGAACGCTGGCAATCAACAAACACCAGTGAACCCCAATCCCTCTACAAGCCATGAATGACTTCAATATGAAACCAGAAACATTTCCTGATGTTTTGACCCACCTCCCGTTCAATAATCTCCTCAATACGTCCTTTCCCCTCCTGCTTCTATGTTCTAGGTCAACATTTTGATCAAGGTACAGTGACTACTATGCTTTTATATATTTTATTTTTAATTTATTTGTGTTTGTTTTAAAATATAATCGTCATGTGTTGCTATATTTACAATGTACTATATCTAAGAAGATATCCTGAAAATTTAGTTTCCATCATTTTCAGTGGGGGAAAAGTGCATGGTAACTCGAATTATTTGGAATTCCAACACCGTCTCGTAACGGATTATGTTCAAATTCCTAGGTACTACCCGGTAATCCCCCCCCCCCACTCCCACCCCCCCCCCCCCCCCCCCCCCAATGCTGTTAAAGACATTTTAAAATCGTATACTTTAAGCCAACTGATAATAGTAGCTTCTTTAACATTCTAGTAAGATATGTGCCATCCTACGCGAGGCAACGTTATATTTCAAAATGCTACAAAAGTAAATGTATTGATATGGCAGATTTTGATAACAGCGACCTGGCATCGCTAATGAGATTCACTGGAAAATAAAATCTTACACCGACTTTTATTTTTCTGAGACAATTTAAAGACAAATAATTTTTACAGTAATGACGCTGAATCCACTTTTCTTGAGAGACCCGGATGCAAATCCTCAATAAAGTGACAGCATAGTCTGTGACGACTGTACCCGCTTTTTTTTTTTTTTCAGGGAGACAACTATAAGACCACTATAGTCACACGCGAAATTTTTGTTTACAGTATTGGCTCTATCCAAACCTAAAAACTGTTTTAAGTTCTTTTTGACAAGTAATATATTCAACATTTTAAAACTTTAAATGGTGGTCCAACGGACGTTCTGTGGAAAGCTAGCCCTCCTACGAGGCCAAATTAGGAGGAGCATAACCCAAGACGAAAAACTCAGGATTATACGGGAAGAAGAAACACAAATGTACTGCGGAAAGAAACGAGCGGTCGGACTGAGAGCACGAAATATTTAGCCAGACAGCGCAAATATCACAACATTAGCCACGAAAGTGGCGCAAATGAACCAGACCACGAATATAATCAGAGACTGTTGGCGGCTTCGGCTAGCTAACAGAAGAATGAAATGTCGAGTTTTTGATTTTTTTGTACATGGACTTGGACTACTCATCTTCCCTCTTGCCCCATTTCCCGTCCGCCCTTAAAAAATTATTAACATAGTAAAGATCTTAAAAACCCGTTCTGTGACACCCCCATAAATTATTTGGATTTTTCAACAATAAAAATGTATTTGCACATTTCGCTGATAACATAAGATTACTCTTAATTAAAATGTGCTGTACATTAATAAGAAGAAAAAAAAAAGTCCACGGCGGGAACATGCACAGCAGGAGTTAGCCAATCTAGCAAAGAGGTCAATCGTTGACAATTGTTTTGGCCCATTATCCTCCTAGATAATCTCCGAGGTGGGCCCGAACTGGTTCATGACTCCAGGCCTCTGACATCTCCTACTGCGCTTAGCAGAAGTTCGGACAAGATGACATGATGACTTTGCAACAGGTATTGTGAGGTCTGGTGTTATATACTGGCCGCTGCAGTAGCACATTACCCGGCCACCTTCACGAACAGTGTGACAAGTAGACGGCTGATTCATCGGACAAGTGTTAAGACTTTGTCACTTGGCAGAGACACCATATACGTTTTGGCTTTCAGGGATAAACATTAAATATATTGCAAACAAAGAATAACAAGCCTCATATTAGGATTGCCTAAAATTATTATTATTTCTAAATTAGTTTTAAACACATACATCGTAATAAAATACTTATGAAACACACACACACACACACACACACATATATTTATACATATATACATACATACATACATATATATATATATATATATATATATATATATATATATATATATATGTGTGTGTCATCAAGGTTATAATGACTAAAAAGTAAAAGGTATTTTGAGGAAAGTGCCAGATTCTTTAGCTGGCGATTTAGTTCTCAATTTGCGTTATGGTTTCTTTTGTGGAAATGTAAAATAGATAAGACAGTTGCGACGAAAACGAAGACAGCCTGAAAAAATAAAGTGGTTTCTGAAGAAATAGAATCTTTAAAACTGAAGCCTAATCGTTCTAAAGAAGAGTAATGGAAATCTACTTGTCCCGTACCACGATGCCAAATAGGATGGTAAAAGTCTGCGAAAAAGATCGCAAGAGAAAGCCAGACTGACAAGCGCAGAGATAAATAATAGTGGAAAAAAACTATTGAAGAAGTATAAAAAGAAGAAATGCCGAATGAGAAGTATGTAAATTAAAAGATATTGATTAGCGCTCACTGAATGAACAAAAAGAAAAAAGATAATGTGAGATAAATAGGCAAAGAAATGCAGCTAAAGATGAAGATTTAATAGGGCGGTTAAGAACACTGGCCAAGTTCACATGTCTCCAGTCTTTTAGTGCCAAACAGGCCAGTCCAATTACTCTTTCCTCTTCCCTGTTTAACAGGGTTAAGTATAATCACATTCCCGTTTTCGAATATGTGGACTTCATTTTTATATTAGATATATGGTGTATTTTTTTTATTTTTTTTTATCTCGGCTGATGAGTTATCCGACAGAAATATTTTTCTTAAATTTCACTGTGGTTAGTGGCGATGGTGGTGGGGGTAATAGTAGTAGTTGCTGTTGTTGTACACGCAGTACTAGTAGGAGCAACAGCAGCAGCATTAGTAGTAGTACTAGTAGTAGAAGCAGTAGAAGTAGTATCAGTAGTAGTAGTAGCAGTAGTAGTAGTAGTAGTAGTAGTAGTAGTAGTAGTAGTAGTAGTAGTAGTAGTAGTAGTAGTAGTAGTAGTAGTAGTAGTAGTAGTAGTAGTAGTAGTAGTAGTAGTAGTAGTAGCAGTACTAGTAGTAGTAGTAGTAGTGGTAGTAGTAGTAGTGGTAGTAGTAGTAGTAGTTGCAATAGTAGTAGTAGTTGTTATTGTTGTTGCTGTTTTAGTGGTGACGGTAGTGGTGGTTTGAGAAGTAGCAGCGGATACATTTGTTGTTGTTGCTGTTGTTGACAAAGCAGAACTAGTTTTTAGTATCGTAGTAATCATGGCTCGGTTACTGCAGCTTTATTTGATATTTCTGCAAGAAAACCCAGTCCCAAAAAATGTGGCGCTATTGTCTTCACTACTGTATTTACTACAACATTATATTTCTTCTTCTTCTTCTTCTTCTTCCTTCTTTTCTTCCCTTTCCCTCTCTCTCTCTCTCTCTCTCTCTCTCTCTCTCTCTCTCTCTCTCTCTCTCTCTCTTTCTATCTCTATCTCTTCTTCTTGCCTCCACAGCTACACCACCATGCCTAGGTAGAGTGGCAAGCTTCGCTTCGGGGGCATAGCCTGAATCATTGCTCCAGACATGCCGCTGTGTTGGGAAATGAACAAGCGGTCAGATCGACTGTCTCTGCACAGCTTGGTGTAATGTTGATGCATGATAAGGCAGACTTGGTGTTTATGGGAGCATCTGCGCAATTCGGAGGAGCAAATGGATCATCACAGTGTGGAAAGAGTGATACAGCGAGTAGTCATGACGGAATCTGACCGATACTCAACATTCAGAAAAAGCAAGACGGACACATAATCAGACTGCTATTGGTAGTGTTGATTACTGCGCTGATTGCTGAAAATTGGGACGCTGCGCTTATGGGAATTCCCCGAGTGCTGTAATGTCGGTTCTTGAATCAACTCGACACAACTACACAACCATCCAAGGTTTCCTCCTGCTGGCACAAACTATCTTCAGCTCTCCATCACTTGCTTACCTACGATAGTTAGCCTTACTAAGTAGCCTGTTCTTGGCATTCCGTTTCTGGAATTCCACACACCATATGCGTGAGAGAAATAGAGAGAGAGAGAGAGAGAGAGAGAGAGAGAGAGAGAGAGAGAGAGAGAGAGACAGAGAGACAGAGATAGATAGAGAGAGAGAGAGACAGAAAGACAGAGATAGATAGATAGATAGAGAGAGAGAGAGAGAGAGAGAGAGAGAGAGAGAGAGAGAGAGAGAGAGAGAGAGAGAGAGAGAGAGAGAGATTTGAAACAAAGCAATCAAAGAAACTAATTGAAGCAGACGAAGGGGAAAGAAAACTTCGGGCTGGAATGCCAAGAAAATGAGATGACAGGTTGCACTGTTGGAAGTCATTGCCAGGTTTCTAACGAGGGCTAAGCAGTTTAATAACGCAAAGTTTAAGCAGCTCTCCTAGATGTGATCAGTCAACAAAATATTTATAGCACAGTTCGGAACACTGACGATTTTTTTGTTCTGGTTGTCTGAATATCTGATTTTAAACGATCGATCTTAGGATATGTGGCTACGACCTCATACCCGAGAGGACCCACAACGTTTTTAAAAAATCAAAATGGTATGTTAAACTTTGCTTTATATACAGCTATTTCACTGTTAAACTGTAATCCTGTTTATAAGGCCAACGTTATGCTTCTTTTTCTTCTCTTCCACCTTGTACCTCAGCGAAGTGTCGGGGGGGGGGGGGGGGGCGGGGGGATGTAACATTCGTTGATGGGCTCCGTCAACAGCACTATTAGGACTGATGTTCCTTTCTGTATGGCTGTTCTTAATACCGGTACTCCATATTTTCAGAGGTTTCCCACTCGCTCTATACCCGTTGTAACGTTTCAGTGTGGTTCGCTGTGGCAGATAGTACCAGGGCATTCTGTTAAGTATCTAATCCACTTTATTTGCTGTTCTTTGATGACATGTTAGACTGGATTTATTCCTGATTTCGTATTCTGTTTTTCCTTTAAACTCCTGCAACTCTTCTAATGCATTTCATCTCTGTTGTCATAAGTTTACGTTTATTAGAGGATGTAAGTGTCCACGTTTGTCACTGAAAGCATAGTGTTGGCCAAAAAAAAGTTCTGATAAGATTCACTTTAGTACTCCGAGGTATCTGCTTGTGTGTCAACAGGGGAGATAGTTGACCCATTACTTGATTAGCTTTGGCACATCTGGAGCTAATTTCTCTGTATGCCATACAGTGCATGTAAATAATTCAAAGTTGTATTTAATTATCTTTGACGTGTCGTTCTACATAATATATTATTATAAGTTGTTTGCCCGGCTTTCCAGCGTAGTTTGCTAAACTGGATTGCGTGGTGACCGGGTGACGAACTCCTTGTGGTCCGGGTTCACTCCCGGGGGTAGGCAGAAAAGCCACATTTCTCCCAGATTTACGGTATTAATCATGGAATCAAGGCTGAAGGGTTGCGATATCCATAATACCGAGCCAAAGGGTTAACAACTCATGGCTTCTGGATACTAAAACAAACAAACATTATAAGTTGTTTATAATGTGTACTCCGTAATTAAATGTGAAATATAACTCTGCACAATATGTTATTATCAAATGTTTAAAATATTATTGTAGGTAAATATTACTTTTTGTAATAAAAATTCATTGAAATATGTATGTCTATATAATACACAACTCCGGTAGTTATGGATTATGTGATACGTGGTACACTGCAGTGAAATCACCAACCGTTTCACCTCACAGTTTTTGCTTGTTTTACAATGTTCACCAGACGAACAGTATTCGCCTGGAACGGCTGTGTTTGCTTTCAGGGATATTGTTAGCAAAATGCCATCGTCCCTATTACCTACACACGTGTTTGACATGTGCGGGCCAGAATGTGAGGGATCGGAGACTGTATTAGTACACCAA
>CAJHNH020002183.1:90340-121390 GCA_905116865.2 Candidula unifasciata
TATATTACCTAAATCATCAATATATTTACATTAGAAGGACTTAGCTTCTGAAGCTTCCCCCTCCCTCTCATCCTTCTTCTCATTCTCCTCCTCCTTATTCTTCTCTTTTTCTTCCTTCTCCTCATATTACTACTGCTGCTGCTACTACTGCTAATAATAATAATAATAATAATAACAATAATAATAATTCTACTACAAACTACTTTACTCTTTTCCAAAAGTTGTGGCCTCAGACTTTAACAAATATCTCGAAAACTTCTTTACGGATCAATACAAATGTTTGAATGTGGTCTTAGATTTTTCAATCCCTTATGGTTTTATAATTTCAATTACACAGGTGCTACTGATTTTTTTAAGCTGCGAATATCTTTGATCTTTGTTGATCTAATAATTTGTAAACCCCTTTAAAATAAATCACAATATACATTGACTAAAACACGTCATTTATATTCACATGTGCAGTGATGCGTGGTAGTTGGTTTCATAGCCTATCCTGCATACAATTTAATACCGTGTTCGTCTAACTCAGGGGAGGCTAATGCAAGAGGCTGACCACCTAAGAGTGAAACTCCTATAAAGTGAGTTATAGTTGTGTAAATGAGATTTTAACTGTACATTCTCTATTCGAAATAAGTGCGCATGAGTTTTTTTTTTTTTCAAAAAAAAATTGATGTTTTTCCAAAGTTGTATATTTACAATATAATTATTTTTCTACAAGGACATGATTACTTACATGTTGCATGCAAAATTTCAACAATTCGTACCGAACGGTTACTGAATTACAGATTCTCAATGTGGGGCAGAAATTTTAGAACGGACTATACAAACTACTACTACGCACACTACATACAAATCCAGCTATATCTCCGTCCATGTTGCTCTGTGTATGACCTAAAGTAAACTCTATAGGTCTATAGACAGGATCCCACCCTTGTCATTGCAAAGCACTCAAACTTAGAATTTTATCAGACCAGGAATGTCATGCTGTGTTACCGGGTCTTCATACCCACCCTGGGTGTTTCTGCCGTCCAACTGCTCACTTACAGCCGACGTGATTAAAAGAACCAACATTGCGGCCATGCTTCTATAGTAGTTA
Source organism: Candidula unifasciata (assembly GCA_905116865.2). NCBI lineage: Eukaryota > Metazoa > Mollusca > Gastropoda > Stylommatophora > Geomitridae > Candidula > Candidula unifasciata. The sequence continues at coordinate 91,437 of CAJHNH020002183.1, forward strand.
ACTTGTGCGTTCACCGCTGTGCTATTTTGATAAGACATACTTGAGACCCGTGCCTTTGTAACTAGCTGAGCCCCAGCTCACATCTTTCCATGACCACCTACATTCTTTCTACGACTCCCAAATGGGAATACCCATAAACATGCTAGCCTCACATTGAACCTAGCTTTAGCTGTAGTAGATCTTTGTAAAGACGTTGTAAACTGTCTTTTATTTCTGTAATTTTACAGCAATCTGATTAGATGACGGGTTTCTATAAGAAACATTTGCTTCGAATAACATCTAAGCACTCTTTGGAAAATAACAGAGGTACCTAGGCTTCTCTGATAAGTATCAGAAATGGGAGATTCTACGGGCAAATTGTTCTGTAAGTTATGAACTTATCCCTCACTTCTTTTGCGCCTTCCTCTTCCTTGTTCTCGCATCCTGCGTCTCTCCTTACTCAGTCTTCATACCTTCTCCTTTCTACATCTAATTCTTCATGCATTGTGGTCAACATTCGGCCTAATTGCTTTAGCGTACATTTTTATTATTTTGGAATTTGTCGTTTTTGCCGATTAACGTTCAACTTTTTATTTACCCTTCAGGACGAGCCATTTTGTTTGGAAGTTTCTGGAACAGGTGGTGAGATATCTGTAAGCATTGAATTGTTTGATAGCCTGTGTGTACACGGGGGTGGGGGGGGGGGGTTGGGGGGGCAACCCCGGTGTAGCGGCTAAACACTTGCTAGTGAGTCGACAGGTCGTGATTTCGTCTTCTGGCGAAGCCGGATGTTTTTCAAAAAATGACCTTGGCTTCCAGGTCAAGGCTTGCGTTAAAAGGGTACCAGGTACAGTCCTGTGAAGTAAAGGCGGCCGGCGTGATGCTGAGCACCCCACCCATCCAGTGCTGATTGGTCTGCAAAATATAGGTGTAACCATTATATTTAGATTACGTACTATATTCACCACAGACTCTGCAGCATTAGAAAATAGAGATTCACAACTGCCTTAATGTGGATAAAAAGCCCACAAACGATCCTTACATCTCTCCCCAACACCTCGCTGAGGTAAATGGTGGGGGAGAAGAAGAACAAGAGGAATCTAATGTGGAAAATCACCAAAGAATAGTGAACAAGTGCTACAGAGATGCCCTCTATATGTAGTAGAGAGATCCCAGGTAGTAGTAGTAGTAGTAGTAGTAGTAGTAGTAGTAGTAGTAGTAGTAGTAGTAGTAGTAGTAGTAGTAGTAGTAGTAGTAGTAGTAGTAGTAGTAGTAGTAGTTGTTGTTGTTGTTGTTGTAGTATTAGTACTAAAAGTAGTGGTAGTAGTAATAGTAGTAGTAGTAGTAGTAGTAGTAGTAGTAGTAGTAGTAGTAGTAGTAGTAGTAGTAGTAGTAGTAGTAGTAGTAGTAGTAGTAGTAGAGTAGTAGTAGTAGTAGTAATAGTAGTAGTACTTTTACACCACTAGGACATCACACAAGCGATAAACACTCTATGACATAAAGTGTCACCATGTGGAAGAGGATCACCCGTGGAGAGGTCTCAGAAACCGCGTTAAGCCATAGGCCATATCAATGGCCAGGCTATATTGCGGACCCTGGCAAACGCCAGAGTAGAGCTTCAAATAACGAAAAATTGCATCCCATAAGAAAGTAACTGAATTTAAAGATCCTAGGTGTGCCCATCTGGCATTCCAATTGAAACCAAGCTGCATTTTAAAAAAATGGAATACATGCGTAGCACAAAAGACTTCATAGAGGCCTGTCGCCTTCTCATCTGAAACCAGTGGCACGGAGAATGAAAGGAAGAAGCAGAAGAAACTTCAGAAACCTTCACCTGAATTTCCCAGGTCCTTCATAATTTGTCCATTCACCTCTATGAATCTGTGATTTCGTTTCTGGTGAGTTTAGGTTAAGGTTTAGACAACAGATCATGGCACAAGTGTAGTAACCCATAAGTGCTCCGTTCTACTTCTGACTCAAGCCTGAGTCTGAAGAATCTCAGTGCAGTGCACGAATTCCATATCACCGGAAATACTTTTGGGTAAATTTTTAACTCTAAATTTTGCCCCGGCAGCGCCGTTAAGTTACTCTTTTCGATTTTCAACTGCCAAGGAATTTTATTACGTGCGCAATGGGCGTCACGAGGGTTCGATCTTACTACCCACAGACCAGGGGAAATTGCTAAAAGTCCACGTGGAAAAATCACAGCCATCACCGGGGCTTGGACCCAGGACCTCCAGCACTAGAGGCGGACGCCATGCATCGAAGCCACGCAGTCCCCGAGTAATGTTATAGTATTCCAGTACTAATTCAATTTCAGCGGATGTAACGAGATATGTTCGGTAGATTTTCATTTCCAGGATGGCGCTTCCAAGTTTAATAATTGAATATAAGAATTGAAAGACGCCGCATCAGTAATTATTTATTTTTTTGTCATTCCCTTTGTGTCATGCAATTTTTCGTTATTTTGAAGCCCCACCCTGGCTCTTGCCAGGGATTGCAATATAGCCCGGCCATAAATATGGTCTAATGGTTGAACGCGGTTTCCGTGACCTCTCCACGGGTGATCCTCATACATGGTAACACTTTGTGTCAACAGGTGTTTATCGCTTGTGTGATGTCCTAGTGAGGTGGAAAGTCAGTCCTCAGTCATGTCATATCAGTTTAGATTGTAATTTTGTGACAATGGATTTAAAAAATAAACTTTTCTATTTTTGTTTCTGTGTTTGGTTAGCTTTTGGGTGGGACTCGAGAGAATTTCCTCTGTTTTGATAGACCGCGGGTGTTAAAAATGTCGAGGAACGCTGCTATAGACCACGATGTTTCCGCTTTATTATGACATTATTGTCATTGTCATTGTTATTGGATAGGGACTTCACAGAACATCGATGTAATCAAGACCTACTCACACTGGACTAGAGGTTACCTTCTAACAGTTTTGTGGTTCCCCTGTATAACTGCTTTATGGCTGTACAGTTGAACAGGGTGTTTGGGAGCCGTTCTATTCTCATCCTTAAGTTGTTTATCATACAGACTGCAATCTTGGAGGAGGAAATGAACCATCTACTACAACATAGCTTCCACTTCTTCTCATTCTCAGTGCCGTGTGGTGTTAGTCATGTCTTCATACTTCTGCCTCTTGTACTTTCAATAATTTTTGACGTAGATGATATTCCATGCCATTTTGTCAAACTGCCCATCATCTTCAATCGCTCAATTTTCCTCTGCCTCTCGCCTCCTCCAACTTTCCCTCAGTACTCAAGTTTTCCCCTATTCATGAAGTGACTACAGAATGTAGTCTGTCCTCTAATGGTGTGGGTAATTAGTTCTTTATGTGAGTTAATTTATTCATGTCTATTTCTACCGGTGCATTGCTGACCGTCCGGGATTTAAACATAAAACTTAGCAACAATCAGCAAAAACAACATTCTGAGGGAAAGAAGAAAAACAGATGCTAAAAAAAATCGAATATATACAGGAAGATAACACAATGAAATGCCCCATTTATAACCCGTAAGTTAAATAATTGAACCAGACAGAAATGTAAACAAACGGAGAACGGCGGGTGTGAGAGACCAAACAGGTTTCTTGTCCATGTTCGCTTACGTCGCCACTAACTTGTTTGTTTAGCAATTTTCTTATATTAACATGCCGTTCTAGTGGGAGGTGCTGCTTCCTTCTTGTTCGTTAGAAAGAACTATGGTTGCTTTGTATAGGTTTACCGCGAAGCTGCGATGTTTCCGCAGTTTCACTGGGAGATAAGACATATTTGTCATTATATCTGGAAAGGTAGTTTACAGATTATCGATGTAATAACGACCCACTGTTACTGGACTACATACATGTTACCTTGTGATTGTTTTGTAGTGCCCAATAACTATGCTTTACGGTTGTACAGTTGAACGGGCTTGTACCTGTTCCATTCTCACACTTGAGACGTTTATCAAATGGTTTGGTCATGTAACAAGATTGGCATCAGCCAGGGCACTACAGTGAACAATCTTATACAGACACGACGGTAGCAGAGCCAGAGGTCGACCATGGAGAACATAGACCGCAGAAATATCAGAGTCACTGCAAAGTGCCATAAACGAAGCAAACAGAAGGGCCTGTTTCAGATATCTATTCCTACCCTGACGCGGCGATGACTTCCAAAAGTAGAGAACAGAAGAAGACGAAGTGACTGCAATCCACGATTGGGAAATGCTAGAGAAGAAAAACTTCACGGCGTGAAGGAAAGACTCGATCTTTCTCTAGTTATCTATGTCTAATTCATTAGTGAACATAGTTTATCTTTAGTGCCCTTTATTTTTCTGAGTATCTTGTAAAGGCTCAACAAAGCAGTCATTAATTTTTTTGTTCAACTGTTGTTGTTCAAACATTATGGTGCGGAAGGGGGGAGGTTCGGGGTGTGGGGGGGGGGGATGACAGCAGAAGATCATATAGTTTTGTGATCTCTTAATAAAGCAACCATAACAATTACTTATAGTACCAGTGATTTTTCAAAAGTCTTGCAAAAGTAATAATCAGATCCATATATGATATGCAGGAAAAGCGGTTGGTGGACATATTGTTAACAGCCTGCGATATGCTGACGATATAGCGTTGATCGCAGAAAAAGAAAGACAACTGCAAGAAATGATTGATATAATTGTAACGGAAAGTGAAAACAGGGGTCTTAGTTTGAGTAGCAAAAAAAAAAAAACAGAAGCAAAGGTAATTATTAGAGCTGTACCGAATATTCGCTTCGCATTCGCTTCGGAGCCGAATAGTGGACCGAATGACTATTCGGTATTCGGCCGAATAGTTGCGGTCCGACCGAATACGAATAGTGGTTACCTTACACTCATTTCTGCATACACTGCCATGGACTGAAATAATTCTTTCATTAACACAATAGTTGCTGTTGGCTAAGTTTGTAGTAGCGGGAAAACTGCGACCCGGTTGCGTGGTACAGCAGCTGGCAAGGTCTTGCCTGCTGGCTCGACCGAGGCATTACAGCAAAGGTTCTAAAACTGGGTGGGTATGCCAGGGGTGCCGGGGCGAAAATTAAGAAAAGACGGCTATAAATTGTAACATTATTAAAGAAGACATAAAGATACTTGAGATACTTTCCTCACCACTGTCGAAAAGAGCACAGGCGACAGGCAATAACTGCAGTTTATAAAATGAAGAACATCTTATGCAATATATCTTTGCCATTGAAGGTTACAAAATAATTCTTGCTTGCTACTATTTTTCTCCTATTTTTCCAGTTTTAACATATGGTTGTAAGTCCTGGACAATCGGCTGGCAGGCCAAACAATTTCTCTAGGCTTCAGAGATGTAGTTTTACAGAACAATGCTTAAAATATCTTGAACAGCCACACACACACACAAAAGCAACCAATAGATTTTGAAAGAGGCGGGAGCCCGAAGACAACTAATCACAGACATCAGAAGGTGACAGTCATCATTTTTCGGCCATGTTATGAGAAGAGGGAAAATGGAACATGTGGTGACCACTGGAAAGATCTGTGGAAGGAGGAATAAAGGAAGAGAACGAGAGAAGATTCTTGACAGTCTTGTTGCATGGCATGGAGGTGTGTCAGCACACAAACTAATACATGCTGCAGCAGATCGCAGATTGTGGCGAGGCATAATCGCCCACGTCGGTCAGAAAGGCACCTGATGATGATGAAACACTATTCGTATTCGGCCGAATAGTTGGTCCCACTATTCGTATTCGGCCGAATAATGAAAATCACTACTCGGTATCGCCCTAGTAATTATAAACAAAAAAACTGACACTCCCAAATGCAACATCAAAGTAAATGGGACAAATCTTAAGCAAGTTGCTTTTTAAGTACTTGGGTACTCTGATAACATTTGATAAAAGATGTAATAAAAAAGTTAAATGACGAATAGCTCAAGCAATGGTTTACAAAACGAAGAATATTTTATGCAATCTTTCTTTGTCAGTTGGGACGAGAAAGGGAATTCTTAAAAGCAATATAAATCCTATATTTATATACGGAAGTGAATCATGGACAGTGAAGTATCTCCTTGACTGTTGGCCTACCACAAGGTCAAACGTCTGTCTGGCTCTTTGACCCCATCGGGTTCCTCCACTGATGTAAGAAAATGAATAACCGCGCATCTTGTTGAGAAAAACAGGAAGTGACATCAAAATAAAATGTCGGGCTCCCGGAAGAGGGAGAAAACTTTCAAGAGCTTCAGTCAAGGAGAAGTCTCACAAACGCACGAAGGTCGCATCACTCCGACAAGTTCATTTGTGTTCTTTGATTACAGGAACATTGCTCTCCCCACCACCGACCTCTGTTATTAGCTAGAAATATTTTTCTTCATTAAAACAAAAAGTGTCATGCAAAAGCCGAAGAGTTTTTTACGAAACAAAATGTCCATTCCTTCATTCAACGCATCGTTGTTCCCGGCATTAATTCTTGTTTGTTTGAACAGTTCGTTTCCTAAGAGTATGCTCCGAGTTGGCTTAATGCTGATTTATTAAGACGGTGTTCATTACTGACCACGACAGTTTCCCCCCCCCCCCTTTTTTTTTTCCGCCCCTCAGAAACTATGTCTTCAGAATGGAATCTGAAACCACAAGATGGAGTCCAAAGGAGAAAAAGAAGTGGAACATGTCAAGCTCGGTGAGTCACATTCGGTGCTCACATTAGGGAGGGAGAGGGTGTGTGGGCGTAGCAGATTAGCAGGGAGCGTAGGAAAGAAACTGGTTTAAGCCGAGAAAACCCGCAGCGATCCATGTTTGATCTGGAAACAAATGGATCTCTGTTGAAATCAACATTAGATATCTACTTTAGGTCGACCTGCGTATCCCTGTTATGAATGCAGTTTCATCAATTCAATATCTAGGGTGTGATTCAGATGCAGGCGATTTGACAAAAGAACGCATTGCAATGATTTTAATACTTACACGAGCGTCGACCATCAGGTAGGCAGTGGCAAACTACTGAAAATAAAATAGCCTAGTTAATCCACAACCAAGCAACGAATCATTACACTTATTGTCTGCCTTCAGTAATCGCATCATTTCCGTAGGAACCACTTTTATGTAGCCTCTAAATATAGAATCTTTCTTCTTCTTTACTTTACCGTTTCTGGTGTCAATGAAGACAAAAGGTTCTTTTTTTTTTCTTTTCAGGTCACATCGACCATAGACACACAGTGTCTTGTTTTTGAGGCCACCTCGACCACCGACACAGTGTCTTGCTATTGAGGCCACTTCGACCACAGACACATAGTGTCTTGTTTTTGAGGCCACCTCGACCACAGACACATAGTGTCTTGTTTTTGAGGCCACCTCGACCACAGACACACAGTGTCTTGCTATTGAGGCCACCTCGACCACAGACACACAGTGTCTTGCTATTGAGGCCACCTCGACCACAGACACACAGTGTCTTGCTATTGAGGCCACCTCGACCACAGACACAGTGTCTTGCTATTGAGGCCACCTCGACCACAGACACACAGTGTCTTGCTACTGAAGCCACCTCGACCACAGACACATAGTGTCTTGTTATTGAGGCCACCTCGACCACAGACACACAGTGTCTTGCAATTAAGGCCACCTCGATCACAGACACACAGTGTCTTGTTATTAAGGCCACCTCTATCACAGACACACAGTGTCTTGCTATTAAGGCCACCTCGATCACAGACAAATGGTTAATTGCAAATGAGGCCAACTCGATCACAGACACACAGTGTCTTGCTACTGTAATTCCACTAGGCAATTTTACAATGAGTAGTTTCCCAATACCATGTGAAAGGTCAATTCTCGACTCGATACCACTGGCGAAAGCAACGCGAGGCTATCCGCACTGCTATTAAATAACAAAACAGCATTACTCATATGGAACGAAGCAAACAGAAAAACAGCTAGCGAAGTTGGTTAAACCTGACTTTCGCGGCGGCCGGGTGACGAACTCCTTGTGGTCCGGGTTCACTCCCGGGGGTAGGCAGAAAAGCCACATTTCTCCCAGATTAACGGTACCTATAATGGAATCAATGCCGAAGGGTTGCGATATCCATAGTACCGAGCCAAAGGGTTTACAACTCATGGTTTCTGGATACGTTAAAAAAAAAAAAAAAGTGTTAAGCAGAAACTGAATTTCTCATTTAACACAAGTTGAGCAACTAGAAAAAGACAGGAAACTACCTATAAACCCCTCTGCAACGCTTTACCGCATATGCAAGAGCACACCAGAAGAAGTCGAATAAAGAAAAAGGGAGAAACAGGAGAAAAGAAAGTGAAAAAACAATACAAGAAAATGAATCTACAACATGCTGATTTTTCTAAAGAAATTTCTAGCTGTTTCCCCAGCAACACTGATAATAATAATAAAAAAGATTAATGTGTAATTCCAGATAATAGTCTCAGTACAGGGGTTCAGCGGTTCCTGGGGGTAACATTTGTGGGTCTTTGTTTGAGAATCGGCACCATAGCACTCCAAGCATACCCGTAGAGGCTCAGTCTTTCTAGGCCAATGTTGTAAGGCTAGAGTGACCATTATATCTTGAGACATCCCACCAATATTTTGAGCTGAAAACAGGACATCGTACTAATCTTCTTCTTTTCTTCTTCGCATTCCCCAGCTGTAAACTTTGTTGGAAGGAAAGTTCTGGTAGTTCGTCCACTTCTAAACTGCAGCCCTGTTCCAGAACCTGAGTGTTGCGTGTGCGTCCGTTTGACAGATCTGACACATCTGTGTGCAGACTGTTGGCTCCTCGCCTCTCAGTCAGATGCATTCCAACTTCGAAGGAGGCTCCCAATTAGTCGACTCTTACGACATGCTTATGGGTAGGCAGTGGGTCTATTCTTGTTTTCCCTAATATATATATATATATATATATATATATATATATATATATATGTATGTGTGTGTGTGTGTGTGTGTGTGTACATTGTACATATACACACACATATATGTGTATATGTATGTATGTATACATTTATATATATATGTGTTTGTGTATGTATATGTGTATAAATTAGGGCTGTACCGAATATTCGCTTCGTATTCGCTTCGGGGCCGAATAGTTAACCTAATAACTATTCGGTATTCGGTCGAATACTTGAGGTAAGGCCGAATACCAATAGTTGTTACCTTACACCCGTTTCTGCATACACGAGGAACTGCATGAAAGGGTTGCAACAACACGACAAACTGTAAGGAAGGGTAGCCACAACATGAGGAACTGTATGAAAGGGTAGCCACAACACGAGGAACTGTATGAAAGGTTCGCCACAACATGAGAAACTGTATGAAAGGGTCGCCACAACATGAGGAACTGTAAGGAAGTGTTGCCACAACACCAGGGACTGTAAGAAAGGTTCGCCACAACATGAGAAACTGCATGAAATATATATATATATATACCGCGGACCTTTTTTACAGTTTCTCATGTTGTGGCAACCCTTTCATGCAATTCCTCATGTTGTGGCGAACCTTTCATACAGTTCCTCATGTTGTAGCGACCCTTTCTTACAGTTCCTCATGTTGTGGCAACCCTTTCATGCAGTTTCTCATGTTGTGGGGAACCTTTCTTACAGTTCCTCATGTTGTAGCAACCATTTCATGCAGTTTATCATGTTGTGGCGAACCTTTCTTACAGTTCCTCATGTTGTGGCAACCCTTTCATGCAGTTTCTCATGTTGTGGCAAACCTTTCTTACAGTCCCTGGTGTTGTGGCGACCCTTTCTTACAGTTTCTCATGTTGTGGCAACCCTTTCAAGCATTCTCATGTTGTGGCGAACCTTTCATACAGTTCCTCATGTTGTGGCTACCCTTTCATACAGTCCCTCATGTTGTGGCTACCCCCTTACAGTTTCTCGTGTTGTGGCAACCCTTTCATGCAGTTCCTCGTGTTGTGGCAACCCTTTCATGTAGTTACTCATGTTGTGGGGACCCTTTCATACAGTTCTTCATGTTGTGGCGACCCTTTCTTGCAGTTCCTCATTTTGTGGCGACCCTTTCTTACAGTTCCTCATGTTGTGGCGACCCTTTCCTGCAATTCCTTATGTTGTGGCGACCCTTTCATGCAATTCCTCATGTTGTAGCGAACCTTTCATACAGTTCCTCATGTTGTGGCGACCCTTTCTTACAGTTCCTCATGTTGTGGCGAACCCTTCTTACAGTTCCTCATGTTGTAGCGACCTTTTCTCACAGTTCCTCGTGTTGTGGCGAACCTTTCATACAGTTCCTCGTGTTGTGGCAACCCTTTCATTCAGTTTCTCATGTTGTGGCGAACCTTGCTTACAGTTCCTCATTTTGTGGCAACCCTTTCATGCAGTTTCTCATGTTGTAGCGAACCTTTCTTACAGTCCCTGGTGTTGTGGCGACCCTTCCTTACAGTTCCTCATGTTGTGGCGACCCTTTCATGCAGTTTCTCATGTTGTGGCGAACCTTTCTTACAGTCCCTGGTGTTGTGGCGACACTTCCTTACAGTTCCTCATGTTGTGGCGACCCTTTCATACAGATTCTCATGTTGTGGCGAACCTTTCATACAGTTCCTCATGTTGTGGCTACCCTTTCATACAGTTCCTCATGTTGTTGCTACCCTTCCTTACAGTTCCTCGTGTTGTGGCAACCCTTTTATGCAGTTACTCGTGTTGTGGCAACCCTTTCATGCAGTTACTCATGTTGTGGCGACCCTTTCATACAGTTCTTCATGTTGTGGCGACCCTTTCTTGCAGTTCCTCATGTTGTGGCGACCCTTTCTTACAGTTCCTCATGTTGTGGCGACCCTTTTTTGCAGTTCCTTATGTTGTGACAACCCTTTCATGCAGTTTCTCATGTTATGGCGACCCTTTCTTACAGTCCCTCGTGTTGTGGTGACCCCTAAACATACAGTTATTTTCATTACTACTTCATAACCTCAATGAATATGTGCTTTCCGATGGTCTTTGGCGACCCGTGTGAAAGGGTCCTAAGACCTAAAAAAGGATTACGACCCACATGTTGAGAGCCGCTGAACTAGATAAAGCCCCATTTTTATACATTCAGTTCTTCTTCTTATTATTATTATTATTATTATTCCTCCTTATTCCCTCCCCCCCTCCCCCACCCCCTAATATGCCTGTGTTTGCTTTTAAAGAGATGGTTTGTGCGCTGTTTTTTTTCGTTTACAGCAGAGCTGCGATATCTGTGCCATTGGGCTCAACACATCCGATTTTGACAACCCCCCCCCCCCCCCTGACCCACGCGCCCACATTAGTCGCTGTTTACATGCTGGGTTCCGCTTGTCCTTGTGTGCGAATGTGAGCAGTGGGTCTATTCTTGTTTCCGTGAAAATGTGAGCTCTGGGCAGTGATGGCACTTTTCTTTGACAAAAAACATTCAAAACGGGGTCGAAAAATATCTAAAAACATCTAAATGTGTGTGGGAAAACATCTAGAAAATAAACATTCAAATGGAAAGAGTCACAAGTTACATAGCAATTGATATGACTTACCATATAGAATCATGTCCTCATCTTTACTGAAGTCTGCCTTAGAAGATCCACAGGATAAACTTAGCTTGGATGATGAAGTTGAAGCTTCAGACCCAAAATTGCTCTGGTATGCTTTAGCTGTTTCAATTTCTTTTAATACCCAATCAGGGAGCAGATAAGTGGGACAGCCTTTTCCTACTCTTACCAGGCCGAATTTTATTGTCAAGATAGCGTTCAAGAGGTCAAATTTCATCCTTTCTTGGGTTAGATTTGATAAATTCACTTCAAATTAAAAACTTATAGAAAAACATCTACCACCTAAGTGTCAAAAACGTCATCTAAATGCAAAGGAAAACATTTAAATCTGGATGTAAAACATCCGAAGTGGTAACACTGGCTCTGGGTCATACATATTATGGCGTCAAAACTGAGACAATTCGGTTACTAATTTATACATAGAAGGGGAGCGGTAGAGAGAAAGAGAGAAGAGAGAGGGGAATAAGGATTGGAGAGAAAGTGGGAGAGAAATAGGGATAGAGTGTACCACAAGAGCAAAATAAAAAGAAAACAATAAAAGTGCAAACATAAAACTACTTCGGTTGTCCAAAAATCTCCAAGTTCCTAACGACCTGTTCAAAATGGAAACCAGGCAATAAAAAAAATATTCCCTTTCGGGGTCCAAGTACAGTTTTCACTCCAGTTTAAGAGGAGGCGTTTGGAGGTTCTAACGCAACTCCAGCTTATCTGCGTCGCTGAAGACTTGTCGAGAGAGAGAGCCCTCTGAAGAAGCTATGAAAATTATCTGGTAGAAAACCCCCCAAGGGAGAGCTCTTTGTACCTGGTAAAGAAGTCATTATGAACTAATGTGTTGATAGAGGGCTTCTCTCTTTCTGAGGATATGTGGTTTTTCAGTGGGGTGTAGAAGAAAGCGCGTGTAATATGGATAGAAAGAAAAAAAAAGAGAAATAGCATCAGATAGGGAGTAAAATACATTTTTGTTAAATTTAATCTGCACGAAATTTAGAAACGGATTAGACAGACTTGGAGCCAGACAGACAAATAAGAAGCAGAAAGAAAGGTGTGAAAGTAAAAAGAATACGGAAGTAGAGCGAGAGGGGTAGGTAAGCAAATAAAAACATAAGAACTATTAATTCCGGGCAAAGCGTTTAATGCAAATTACTGTTGACATTTAACATGCTCAGAGGATTCACAGAAATTAAATGCGCGTGGGGTTCTTTTCCCGTCAGAATCGCTGCTTTAAAAAGATGATGACATTTAAAGAAAACTAAGATTCGATTCCAGTAATTTTTTTAATGCAGTTCTGCACATTATCGCGAAAAAAAGCAGGTATTCCAGGCATAATCACCTTACGTTTGTGGTTATTCAAAATGATAGGTTGCGCTACAGTTTGACGTTAAGCAGAACAAGGGCCCTTTGTCACGTCTTCAGTCGTGTTGGGTATACTGGGCTCGATCTATACACGATAGACCAGTTACATTTAATTGCCTGGTTTCGGTCAGGGTGAAAGAAAGTCTTGTTCTTCCGCCCTCTACCTCATCTTGATCTCTACCGCTGTGATATATGAAAGTTAAAAAATATAGTAAAGGTTCCCTTTCCACGCATTTAGGCATATAGGGCTAGATCTAAATATTTATAGACAAATCGCTACAAGATGGGTGATGTGGTCAACATCACGCCGGCCGCCTTTACTTCCGGAGACTGCACCCGGTACCCACTCAAAGCAGGGTCGACCTGGGAGTCAAAGTCATTTTTTAAAGAAAAAAGAGTCCGGCTCCGCCAGGGAGCGAGCTCACGACCTTCTGATCCGCACGCGACCGTCTATACGCTCCGCCACTGTCACTCCCGCCCTGCATGTGAGCCTAGTGGAAATAGAGGTCTGAATAAAACCCTGTATTCAATCTTCCACTTTATCTTTGTCTCCACCGCTGCCGTATGTTTAGTCAATGCCCTAGGTGAAACCGATTTATCACCTGTAATACTCTGTGTGTGTGTGTGTGTGTGTGTGTGTGTGTGTGTGTGTGTGTGTGTGTGTTTATATGTACAGGTCCTCCCTTTATGTCATGCTCTTTAAGGAACAAGAAATAAATCCCATGAACTATGACAAAGATGCTAAAAGGGGGGGGGGGGGCACGTACACACACAAGGGGAAAAAATCAAATTTTTGAGCCGGAGCCTTTCTCTACTCACACCATAACAGCAACAAAGGGCAGAGTATCTTAACCGCTAGTCATGACACAGAGGTTTCCGTGTGTGTTCCAGGGCCCTATTATAAGGAAAACAAGAATACACCCACTGCCTACCCAAAATGCATGTCGAAAGAGTCGACTAAGTGGAGCTTCCTTCGAAGTCGGAGTGCATCTGCCTGAGAGGCAAGGAACCCATAGTCTGCATGCAAATGAGTCAGATCTGTAAAATGGATGCACACACAACACTCAGGTTCTGGAACAGGTCTGCAGTGCCAAAAGTGGATGAACAACCAGAACTTTCCGCCAGAGTTTACAGCTGGTGTACGTGAATAAAAAATAATAGAATTACACAAAGGGTCAACTGAACATAAAGGTAATAAGGGACAGTATTTTTATCGAAAAATCGACTATTCTAGCTATGGCGTTGGGTGGCCAATCATGAATAAATTCATTGGCAGAGAGCATGATGATGATGATAGTATTGATACTTTGACAAATGTAGTGCATAATCATCATCAATCAACAGGTCCTTTTCAGAATATCGCTCTCATCACGTTTCTGTAGTCAATTTTTCCAGCCCTATGTGCTTTCATAGCTTGCCTCCACAACGTTTTCCGGAAACTGCATCCCCCATCACCGTTGTTTCCAGTTCGCCATATCCTTTAGCATCGCCAAATTTACTATATATGACGTCATTGTTATTGTCATTATTATAATATTGATAATAATTATATTATTATTATTATTATTATTATTATTATTATTATTATTATTATTAGGTTTGAAAGTTTGAGGTTTGAATAACGGATCAACATCATGGCACACGGGTAGTAACCCATAAGTGCTCCGTTCTTCTTCTAACTCAAGTCTGAAACCGAAGAAGCTCAGCACAGTGCACAGGCTCTGTCGGCGAGGATCCTGAAATACTTTGGGTAGATTTTTAACTCTAAATTTTGCCCGGGCAGCGCCGTTATGCTACTCTTTTCGATTTCCAACTGCCAACGGATTTTGTACGTGCGCAACAATGTACACGGGCGTCCGATCTCACTACCCGGAGACCGGGGGGGGGGGGGGGGGATTACTCGAAGTCCAAGTCCACATAAAAAAAATCCCAGTCCTTACCGGGGATTGAACCCAGAGCCTCTATCGATCGAGGCGGACAACATTCTTCGAGATAGCCCCCTTATTATTATTATGTCACTGACAATCATTACACCAATCATGATGATGATGACGAATAGTCGACAGTGGTGAGTTGCTTTTAGTCAAGAACCGACATCAAAGCACTCGATATATTCACATACGCGCACTGTCCTCGTCTTCAGCAACAAGCGGAGAGTTCCAATTGCAATTGAACCTGTAGCAGTTTGATTGTGTGTCTGTCTTGTCCTTTCTAGGAGTGTAGATCGTCGGCTAAATCCCCTGGTCAGTCTCCACCGCGCTACTCTCTCCACAATTTATTCCCGCTTCCTCACAGCTCCAGTGATGCTGGTAATAACGTTACAAAAAGTATAGCACAACTAGGGTGATCATCTGTCCCGTTTTTACTAGGGTGATCATCTGTCCCGTTTCTTCTATGGTGATCATCTGTCCCGTTTTTATTAGGGTGATCATCTGTCCCGTTTTTACTAGGGTGATCATCTGTCCCGTTTCTAATATGGTGATCATCTGTCCCGTTTTTACTAGGGTGATCATCTGTCCCGTTTCTTCTATGGTGATCATCTGTCTTGTTTTCACAAGGGTGATCATCACTCACGTGTTCACTAGGGTGATCATCTGTCCCGTTTTCACTATGGTGATCATCTCCCCAGTTTCAACTAAGGTGATCATCTGTCCCGTTTTCACTCTGTCCAGTTTTCACTAGGGTGATCGTCTCTCCCGTTTTCACTAGGGTGATCATCTGTCCCGTTTTAACAGGGACAGTTTATGTGTTGTTTTCCCCCGTGCGTCACTGCCGTGCCGTCGGTATATCCAAAAAATGTCAATTGTCCCGATAAATTAGGAACACGCTTAGGAAAATAACATATACTTTTAGTTAAAAACACATCTCGTACAAAATAAAGGAGGAATCGTCCTATATATTACAGTAGTTTAACCAATAAAAACATGGCATGTCATCCAACTAGAGGGGGGAAAAAGTGGTAATATTAATCAATTATTATGACTCATACAGTTTATAGACCTATATAATCGCATATTCTTAAAACTGATATACTTCTATACGATTAATAATATTAATTATAAATTAAACAAATATTTTGAGGGGTGAACTTATTTGCTTGGAATATATTGTTATCAGCCCAGTGTATTATGGTCACCTTAAGCAAAACATAAAGATAAGTGCGTTCTTAATTACTGAGACAAGCGAAAGACAAATAGAAAAAGACAACATACAGTGTAGCCGCATAAGCCACTAGGAAACATCTTTCTGCCACCTTGTTGCCTCCACTAAGCGGCTTTTGATGTTGCTACGTGACGTCTGCTGCTTACCGTGACAACGCTTATTTTACGGCTGCCAATCACCTGTCACGTGACTAATTAAATTCCGTCTCTTGTCGTATTCGAGACTCGGCCCAGACCTCGGATGGCATTAGGGCCGAGAGAAATGAACATTAATCTGAGAGACCTTTGCCCTGGTGAAGTTTCAGATCACTTGTGTCATTTACAGAATGATCGAGAAGGTCAGATGGTTAAGTAGAAAAGTAAATACATATTTCTTCTTTTTCTTCGTTCTTCGTTCGCTTGAAATAGATTATCTATATCTGCAATGATGTCTCTAGTATGAACTTCACAGTCTATTGTATTCTTCTCTTCTTCTTCTTCTTCTTCTTCTTCTTCTTCTTCTTCTTCTTCTTCTTCTTCTTCTTCTTCTTCTCTTCTTCTTCTCTTCTTCTTCTTCTTCTTTTTCTTCTTCCGACTTTGACTGAAGCCCACAATAAGTCGACTCCTACGACATGCTTGCTAGGGAGACAGTGGGTCTATATTTGTTTTTCACACAATGGTGTTTCTCTTGGCCAAAAGTTTGTTTTGATAAGTTGCTTTGTCCGGACAGTCTTGGAGGACATGATCGGTTGACTCAGGTACTAAACAACATGTGCACATGGCTGATTCGCTAATCCTAAATTTCGGGAACATGTTGCTGCCAAGTCTAATATTTAAATTTGGGGTCAAAGGTGGGTTTTTTTTAACGTGTTTTGCTTCTCTAGGCAGTGGGTACTTTTCTAGAAAGCTCTCACACAAAAAAAATCCTCTAAAAATATTATTTAGAAAGTACACACTTGTAGAGAGTACTCAAGTAAACAGTATTTATTTAGACCAGTGGTTTTCGGCTATTTTAAGTTAACGCCTTCTGTAAATATACAAGACCTCTCCCGCCCCTTTCCCATTTTGTTCCCCACTCAATATCAACGGAATGCACGTGTTGTCCTGTTAATTAGATTTGTATTGTTTGAGATTTGAACTTGAGGTTTGATCAACGGTTCAACATCATGGCACACGGGTAGTAACCCATGAGTGCTCGGTTCTTCTTCTAACTCAAGTCCGAGTCCAAAAAAGCTCAGCACAGTGCACAGGCTCTGCAACACCGGTGAGTATCCTGAAATGCTTTGGGTAGATTTTTAAATCCAAATTTTTGCCCGGGCAGCGCCGTTAGGCTACTCTTTTCGATTTCCAACTGCCAAGGGATTTTTAACGTGCACTGCAATACACACGGGTGCCCGATCTCACTAACCAGAGACCAGGGGAAAAAAACTAGAAGTCCAAGTCCACGTGAAAATATCAGCCCTAACCGGGGATTGAACCCGGAACCTCGAGACCACGCAGCCGAACTAGATTCGTAATGAAATAAAAACATTCGGATTTTTTAAATGTATGAATAGTTTTAATTTAAAAAATAAAAATGCTATTTAAAAAATTGAACATGAAAAAAGTAATGTTAATATAAATATATATATATATATTTATATATATATATATATATATATATATATATATATATATATATATATATATATATTATTATATGTGTGTGTGTGTGTGTGTGTGTATGTGTGTGTGTGTGTGTGTGTGTTTGATGGAGGTCTATATATATTATTATATTATATTATATTATATTATATATTTATATTATATTATATTATATTATATTAGTAGTTATATTATATTATATTATATATTATATTATATTATATTATATTATATATATTATATTATATATTATTTTATATTATATATATTATATATATATATATATATATATATATATATATATATATATATATATATATATATTATATATATATCTATGATATATGAGGGAAGAGAGAGAGAAGAGAGATGAGAGAGAGAGAGAGAGAGAGAGAGAGAGAGAGAGAGAGAGCTCACCAAACACAACAAAGCATGAAGCAAGCACTAGTATTATTTCTCCGGGACAGACGTGGTGTTGATTATCTGCCACTATCTGCTGTAGGACGTGACAGTTTGGAGATGCAATCTCTTCCCATGCAGCACTGCGCCACGGCTTTGTAGTTTACCGTGTTTCTCTGCTGTTGTTTCTGTTCTTCAACGCGTTTCTCTGTTTTCGTATTCTCAAACGTTTAGGTCCGTGCATTTCTGTGTGCTTGTGTGTGTGTGTGTGTGTGTGTGTGTGTGTGTGTGTGTGTGTGTGTGTGTGTGCGTGCGCGCTTGTGTTTCTGTTTGTCTATATGTTTCTAGGTGTTTCTATGTTTCGGAATTTGTGTGTAGGTGAGTGGGTGTGTATGTTTCTGTGTATTTGTATGTTTCCTTTTGTGTGTGTGTGTGGATGGGTGTGTGTGTGTGTGTATGTTTCTGCATTTTTTAATGCTTTTGTCTTTGTTTTTATATACGTTTGCATATGTCTGCATCTTTCTGTGTTTTATTTGTTCGTATTCTTCTGTATGTCTTTATATTTCTGCATGTTTGTATGTTTCTGTATGTTTGTATGTTTCTCTTTCTCGCTTTTTTTTAGCATTTTTGTATGATTCTCTCTGTGTGTATATGCGCGTGTGTGTATATATAATTATGTGTGCTTGTTTGTTTATTGTGTGTGTGTGTGTGTGTGTGTGTGTTAGTGCATTTTATATGTTTAGTACTTCAGTATGTTTGTGTTTTGATGAGAAATTTATGTTTGTGTTTCAACGTGTTGCATGCGTCGTTTTATGTTTTGTTTGGGCATTTCTGTTAACATGTAAAAATTAAAACTTTAGGACACACATGACGTCTGGCACTCACACATAATGTGGTTCCAGACCTCTTTAACTATCTAGACCCAGAGAGAGAAGCAATAAAAGAGCTGTTAGACCCAAGAGAGTTTTCGTTTTCAACAGACGGGGTTTTACACTCTAATTAAATCGCACCAGCTTTAGAGACCCACACAACGCACTTAAACAGATCACAAGCGCGCACGGACGCGCGCGCACACACACACACACATAAAGCGAGAGAGAGAGATGCGTTCAAGAGATGTTGGTACAAAGGAGTCAGTGACGGACAAATAAGTCAGAGACAGGAAAAAGAGTCAGTGACGGACAAATGAGCGAGAGACGGACAAATGAGCGAGAGACGGAAAAATGAGTCAGAGACGGACAAATGAGTCAGAGACGGACAAATGAGCGAGAGACGGAAAATGAGTCAGAGACGGACAAATGAGTCAGTGACGGACAAATGAGTCAGAGACGGACAAATGAGTCAGAGACAGATAAATGAGTAAGAGACGGACAAATTAGTCAGAGACACGATAAAGAGTCAGAGTCGGACAAAAAGAGTCAGCGACGGACAAATTATTCAGAGACGGACAAAGGAGTCAGAGACAGACAAAGGAGTCCGAGACGGACAAATGAGTCAGGGACTGGGAAAAGGAGTCAGGGAAGGACAAATGAGTCAGACACGGACAAAAGAGTCATATATGGACAAAAGAGTCAGAGACGGACAAATGAGTCGGAGACGGATAAAAGAGTCAGAGACGGACAAATGAGTCAAAGACAGGATAAAGAGTCAGAGTCGGATAAAAGAGTCAGCGACGGACAAATGATTCATAGACGGACAAAAGAGTCAGAGACGGATAAATGAGTCAGGGACGGGGAAAAGGAGCCAGAGACGGACAAATGAGTCAGGGTCGGGGAAAAGGAGTCAGAGACCGACAAATTAGTCGGGGACAGGGGAAAGGAGTCAGAAACGGACAAAAGAGTTAGCGACGGACAAATGAGTTAGCGACGGACAAATGAGTCAGAGACGGACAAAAAAGAGTCATATATGGACAAAAGAGTCAGAGACGGACAAATGAGTCAGAGACGGACAAAAGAGTTAGCGACGGACAAATGAGTCAGAGACGGACAAAAAAAGCCAGTGACTGACAAAGGAGTCAAGGACGAAGCTAAAATAAAAAGTCACTCGCCCTACAATTTACAATGGCCGTTAAAAAAATCCCATTAAAAATGTTTCAGACGAAGCTTAGAATTATTTTGATGATTATATAACAAATATATTTAAAATGTTCAAGTTGCAGCTACAAGTTATTTTGACAATTATATAACTAATATATTTAAAATGTGTATGTTGTAGCTTAGATTTATTTTGATGATTTCATAACATATATATTTAAAATGTTCAAGTTGTAGCTTAGAGTTTTCTTATGATTAAATAACTTCTATATTTAAAATGTTTAATGTTGAAGTTTAGAGTTATTCTGATGATTTAATAACACATGTATTTAAAATATTTGAGTTGTAGCTTAGAATTATTCTGAGGATTATATAACTCAGATAATTATAATGTTCAAGTTGTAGCTTACAGTTATTTTGATAATTATTTAACTTAAATGTTTAACATGTAGCTTTGAGTTGTCCTGATGATTATATAACTTTTGTTTAAAATGTTCAAGTTGCAGCTAAGAGTCTTATTTTTGTGTGTGATGATTATATAACTTAAATATTTAAAATGTTTAACTTGTTGCTTTGAGTTATTCTGATGATTATATAACTTTTATGTTTGAGTTGTAGCTTAGAGTATTTTTTTTAATGATTATATAACTTGTTTTTAATGATTATATAACTTATATATTTAAAATGTTTAATTTGTAGCTTAGAGTAATTCTGATGATTATGTGACTGATATATTTAAAATGTATGTATTCTATAGTTTTCTTATGTGTAATTTAAATCACCAGGTGCCTCATGGCTTTATATTGCTTAGGAGCGTGTCAAGTCAACATTTGACCCTGGTGACGATGAACCATCTGCTGGAAATGGGTATTAAACGAGAACAAGCTTATAGAAATTGGTCGTGGAGCAAAGGGAGAAGATGTGCCGGGCAACTGTCACTGGGTACAGTGAGAATGGAGACACTCTGATGTCTGCTGCCTCGGAGTTCTGAGCTCTACTGGGTTGGGCTGATGCGCTGAGATGTCGATACAGAAAAGTTAAGTTAGTTGCGTATCCTTTACAGGACGTTGCAGAACCAATCCTAGCATTTACTGGCTGTTGTGGTTTTTCTAGGCACATTTTACGTTTAGTAGTTTGCCATTGCTTACGAACGGTCAGCTCTCGGTACCACTGTGGAAACCAGTGCAAGACAAATCGTCCGTAGCAGGGATCGAACCCGGCACCCCGGCATTACGAAGCGCGTTCGCAACGCATAAGCCACAGACACTGACATTCAGAAAAATAGCTATTTAAAAAACTTAATGGACCCTTTTCAACGCCTTGATGCATATTGGGCATATAGGGCTATTCCTATATTTTGCAGAATATTTGGCACTTAGTGGGTGATGTGGTCAGCATCACGCCGGCCGCCTTTACTTCACAGGACAGCGCTGGGTACCGACTAAAGGCTGGGTCGACCTGGGAGCCAATGTCACTTTTGAAGAAAGTCCGACTCAGGCAGGACCTGAATCCACTACCTTCCGATCCCCATGCGCGCATCTAGTTGCTACACCACCGCGACTACCAAAGTAGCAAGTAACTGGGTTTTTATTAATAAAGAGGTAATTACTCAAGAGGCGTAATTAGCTGTATAAACTTCATGCTGGGTGAAGAATTTAGTGCAACATACTTGTAGTTAAAGCGATTTGAGGGTTGAGGTTTGAACAACGGCACACGGGCAGTAACCCATAAGAGCTCCGTTCTACTTCTAACTCAAGTCTGAGTCCGAGGTAGCTCAGCGTAGTGCACGGGCTCCGTAGCACCGGCAAGGATCCTGAAATATTGTGGGTCGATTTTTAACTCCAAATTTTTGCCCGGGCTAGTCTTTTCGATTTCCATCTGCCAAGAGATATTTTCACGTGGTCAACAATACACACGGGTGTCTGATCTCACTACCTAGAGACCAGGGGAAATTATTATAAGTCCACTTAAAAAGTTCCCCGCCTTCACCGGGGATTGAACCCAGAACCTCTAGCACCCGAGGTGGATACCAGGCCTCGAGACCACGCAGCCCTATTGGTTGGGGTAGAGATGAGATAGTAAAATACAGTAGTGGGAAAAGAAATGTGGCAGTAATACACCACAGATGGGAAGAAATATGAAAGTAATAGACAGCTTGGGAAGAAATATGAAAGTAATAGACAGCTTGGGAAGAAATATGAAAGTAATAGACAGTAGCTAGAAAAGAAATACGGAAGTCATAAATCTCAGTTCGGGAGAAACATGATAGTTATAACCTGTCGTTTGGAAAGACATTCACTTGTAATAACCTGCAGGTGGAGAAGACATTTGATAGCAATAACTTGTAGCTGAATAGATCTGTAGGACTGTTGTCAATTCACACACTGTTAAGCTTTACTAATACTGAGGAATGTGCTAGAATCAATCGTCTAATTATTTTGCAACAAAGATAGCAATGTTGGCTAGATATTTCTAACACTGTTGGCTAGCTATTTTTGGCACTGTTGGCTAGATGTTTTTGACACTCTTGGCTAGATATTTTTGCCACTGCAAGCTAGATATAATTTGATACTGTTAGCTAGATATTTTTTGGTTTAGGTTTGCTAGATTTTGTCGGTATCGTTGGCTAGATATTTTTAGTAGAGTTGGCTAGACATTTTTTGGTACCAATAACTATTGTTAATATGGTTCGCTAGATAATTTTGTTCCTGTTGGCTAGATATTATTAGCACAGTTTGCTAGATATTTTGTGGTCCTGTTGGCTAGAAATATTTGATACTGTTGGCTAGATATGTTTAATACTGTTGGCTAGATATATTTGGTACTGTTGGCTAGATATATTTGATACTGTTGGCTAGATATATTTGGTACTGTTGGCTAGATATTGTTGGTACTGTTGGCTAGATATATTTGATACTGTTGGCTAAATATATTTGATACTGTTGGCTAGATATATTTGATACTGTTGGCTAGATATATTTGGTACTGTTGGCTAGATATTGTTGGTACCGTTCAGTAGATTTTTTGTTTTGTTTTTGGTATTGTTGATATTTTCTGTACAGTTGGCTAGATATTTAAGCACGGCTGACTATATGTTTTTAGCCGCCTAGAGCGGAGTAGGTTGCTAAAATCATAAATAGAAAAGGAATTGACACAGATGCTGGCAACAACACGTAAATAATATTAACAGATTTGAACGGTATAGTGTAATGTCTAGATTAACACCTCCAGGATGAGAATGAAAAGACGCGGAATCCGCTTAAAATTGTGTGTGTGTTGTCCATCAAGATGACGATAACCACTCTTTTTCATCAAGTATGAGTACGAAGATGACTGATGAGGCCAATGCGGGCCCGAAAAGTTCTTGGACAGTGAGGACAGGGAATGAGCGTTGTGCCAGGAAGGGGATCTTTTGCAGTCGCCTTTCTGTGCATCCTTTTCTTAATAAGTCTTGCTGTTCTGTTTGCTTCACATGTAGCCGCGCCCTAGGATGAAACAATAAACTGCTATCTAAATGTATTTTTGTTTATGTGTTTAGTTCGCTGTCACGTGGGCTCAGAAACAATTCCCAGTGTTCTAATGAGCCACGGGTGGGAAAAGATTGAGGAATAGTGGTCTAGACTCTCATCTACCAGTTCGAAGATCATGAGTTCAAATCCACATTGAGGGTAAAATTGGTACCAGGAGGTAATGTCCTGTGAAGTAAAAGAACCGCGCGGGATTTTGACCACATCACCAATGATTGGTGTATAAAAACATGAATCTTGCACCGAATGTCCCATGTACAAGTGGTAAAATAAGGGCGTTGCGAACGCACTTCGTAATGCCGAGGTGCCGGGTTCGATCCCAGTTGCGCAAGATTTTGCAACAGACGGCCTTGCGATGGTTTCGATTGAGGTATCAACAGCTAATCCTTCAGATAGCAATGACAAACTAAAGAGCGTGCAATTTCCTTTAACAAATCATAAGGAACAGCCAAAGCATGCTGGAGTTGGTCCTGCAACGTCCTGTAGAGCAAGCATGTCAGACTGGCGACCCTTTGCAAGCACACCTGCGGCCCGCGGAAACGAAAGAGATTGAAATATTTTGTGGGCGGGAAAAGTAGGAACTCAGGCCCAGCAACACATTAGCTGACCTGTCATTGATGATTGGTCAGGCTGGTCTATGTTAGAGGGGTGTTGAATGCACTCTCTCGTGAAACCTAGGTTTAGTGTTTCGGGAAGGGGGTTGTGATTAGGGCCAGTTGTACATGTTATGGGATGGTTAAAACCGCTTACATCTTGTAATACAGAGCACTTCGTCTTCGGGCCGACTTCGTCACTCATAAGTGTGTAGCTGGGCGGAGCTGCGCCTGAGTTCGTTACATGTTCCATTGTTATTACATTACTCAATTTAGTCGTTGCGTGTGGCCTTCACGCCGGCCACTAATATGGTCAACATGGCCCATTGGGTATCCTCAGTTTGATGCGCCTATTATAAATGATGTGCCTATTATAAATGATGTGCCTATTAAAAAGGATGTGCCTATTATAAATGATGTGCCTATTATAAAGGATGTGCCTATTATAAATGATGTGCCTATTAAAAAGGATGTGCCTATTATAAATGATGTGCCTATTATAAAGGATGTGCCTATTATAAATGATGTGCCTATTATAAATGATGTGCCTATTATAAATGATGTGCCTATTATAAATGATGTGCCTATTATAAAGGATGTGCCTATTATAAAGGATGTGCCTATTATAAAGGATGTGCTTATTATAAAGGATGTGCCTATTATAAAGGATGTGCCTATTATAAAGGATGTGCCTATTATAAATGATGTGCCTATTATAAAGGATGTGCCTATTATAAAGGATGTGCCTATTATAAAGGATGTGCTTATTATAAAGGATGTGCCTATTATAAAGGATGTGCCTATTATAAAGGATGTGCCTATTATAAAGGATGTGCCTATTATAAAGGATGTGCCTATTATAAAGGATGTGCCTATTATAAAGGATGTGCCTATTGTAAAGGATTCGCAACTAACTTCAACTTGTTTACTGAACATAAATCTCAAATGTTCTGAACACCCACCCTATCAAACCAGGCTGATAAACAAACAGAAAGTCAAAGGATACCCTTGCGGCCTGGATCTGTGAAAGAATAGATCTTAATTTGGGGGCACAAAGACCATCAAATTACACAGAGGTTCTGAAAAGAGGTGGGACTGAAAAGAGACTTGCCGACAGAAACAGTATTTATAGTCGATTCAAGCCGAGAGAATCGACTCCATTGCACTTGGCTTTATCACTTATGGTTCAGTCTCGCTTCGCAGACCGGCTAACCGCTTGCTGAAAGCGTCTTACAAAGCACGAACTTTATATTTCCAGCGACAATCTAGAGGGATCTCCGTAAAAAAGGGAAACTGAACAATACGACCAGGAAAGGCGACCTTCTGAAAGACATCACAAAGCATAATGTTTTAACTAAATAAACAATCATGGTGCTCCTATAGAAATCGCACTCAAGAGGCACATTTTCTTTTGTAGTACCCAAATTAGTTGCGTGCCATTTACAGGACGTTGCAGAACCAACTCCAGCTTTTTTAGGCTGTTGTGGCTTTTCTATGCCAATTTATGTCTAGTAGTTTGCCACTACTGATGAACGGTCAGCTTTCGGTACCACTGTCGAAACCAACCCAAGACAAATCGTCCGTAGCAGGGATCGAACCCGGCAACCTAGCATTACGAAGCGCGTAAGCAAAGCCTAAGCCACAGACGCCGACTTTGTAGTCTTAAGAAGCTATTATTTAACTCCGTCTTTCCTAATTTTTGAGCTTAAAAGCAATAAATATTCTGATCTGAAAGTTCAGTAGAGACGTTACATGATTTAAATAGATAAAGTAATAAGTCATAAACAAACGGTGACGGAAGGAAAACAATAACACGCCATCTTAGGAATTACATAGAAACATACTGTCAGTTGCTTGTTATTGAAAGAGTTATGGGTAGGCGAGCACGAGTTAGACAGAGGTACAAGTGGGAGAACAACGAAAGATGAATGAAAGAAGGGATCACTAAATCCAGAATTGACATTACTGCACTCAGGACATTCCTACACGGGCTCCGTCTCCTTGTTCAGTAGCCAGCGAAGAGTTGATATGCTAACAGTATCAGTTGCAAAAGGATTAACAGTCCTCCTATGTTTCCCCCTCAGTGTTGAATATCTTCCAGGAACTCTACTCACCACCCCTCCCCCGCCGCCACCACCCCTCGCCCCACCCCCCACCCATCACCCCACCCCACCCCACCCCCACATCCGCCCCGTTGTTGAAATAGTCTTTTAATATTTTCACTGTCTGTTTTATTCCACTGTCATTTGATTCGAAAGAGCCTTTACATTGACCGCTGTATCATAAAGTATCTCACATCACACAGAGAAACGGCAGCAGCCATCATATCAGCCTGCTTATTGCCACGAAATCCCGAAATCCTAGACATATAATCCATGATACGATCCTGGTTTAAGCCTTAGACGACAATAAGCCTGACAGTGTACACATGGCGAGAAGCGGAGAGGGCAACAGATCCACTGTAGCAAACTTCCAGTGTGAAGAAGCCGCCGCATTAATTATAATTCTTAATATTAGAAAGACCGATTAAGAAATAAGACTTAAAACAACATAGAGTGAGTTGCATAACACGACAGGTACAAAAGTAACAATGACATATGATGTTGCCCTTACCTAACAGGGATAGTATCCAAGTCGCCGGCATTTTCCGAACATTCAATAACTCCGTGAATTTCGCCAACAAACAAAGGGCCTCTAACAGCATGAATCCAATTTGCCGAATAACCTCACAGATGTACGTTTGTAAACAATTCACGGTAATTCTAAACACACAAGCTAATTCCTTGGTTGCCGTCCCACATGAATATCCAATGCAATTAACTTCCAATTATCACTAACTGTGTAATTAATTTCAAAAACACACAAAAATGTAGCCGCTAAATTGCACAGTTGCTGCTACTAATTAATAGTAATTAATAATGTAAAAACGTTAAATGTTATAAATAATATTTATATTTAACGATGCATAGAAAATACGTTTTCCCGTAGAGTAACCGAAAGTGAAATGCTGAATTCTTAACTAGTTAAGTTTCTCCTGAACTCGCTGGAACTGTGTCCTGAAGCGATCCCGCAGAGAATGAGCACTGCTGTCTGATCACGGAGCTGCTCACATAGTGTATTATTTATGTACCGTCGAAAACGGGGGGCAAGTTAATGTATCTCCGAATCATCGAATGTATCGGTGTCTGTGGCGCGGCTACCACATATCACTCAGAACCCAGTCGATGCAGACAGTCTGTCAGAAAATACCTGGGGTGGAAAAGAGGGGTTAGGAAATATGTCCAAGGGGGGAAAAAGAGGGCGGTCTTTTTAACCGACGATTCGCGTGCCCGTCAGAAAGAGAGTGTAAACCCCACCCACAAACGTGAAACCGACGAACCGAGAAGTGGCATGTGATGCGAGAAATCGGTACCTTGCCCACACTACCGTGTCTGCCACGCTTGGAGATCGACCTCAAGGCGAGATAGCCCCGCTGTTGTAGTAGAGCCATGAAAAATTGCGTTCAATAAATATTCAGTCAATCTACGTCAACAGACAGTCTTGATTTGTGGTCCAAAACGTCAGGAATACGTCATTGTGTTTACATCTGGGCTCTGTATTTGAAACAGTAACTTTTAATGCTTTGATTTACTCAACTCTTTTTACTAAACAGATACATTCGCACCAAGCCCGTCATTCCGTAGATCGCACACCCTTCTGCGTTTCAGTTTAAAGTACACTCCGGGGATAAATAGGATAAATGACACCTTTTGGCCAGTGTGATTTGATAAATGAAACTGTAAGGACCTAAATTCTTCAATGTGACGTATGTGAGAAATTGTTACTGGTACAGTTGTGTCAGTAAAATGTTTGCTTTACATTTCGTGGCCGATAGAAAGGAAGGAAGTGTCCAAATTATACATATTACATTCCAAGATTTTTTTTAGCCCCTTTAAAAGCCGGCAGAGTGATAAGGGAAATAACAAAGTATTTCTCCCTGTAAAAAGCCTTCAGTTGCCGGAGTTACGGGAATTGATACTGTTTCAAACGCAGAAGCTGCCCGTTTGAAATGCAAATGCGAACGCTTACGCACACACCCGAGAGCGCGCGCGCGCACAGACACACAGAAACATAATCAAATTAATTCCTAATACCATTCAGGTTCGTTATGAATTATCACAATGATGCATCAGCCCTCTGCATAAGCTAACTATAATCAGTACGCCTAAGCAATTAACGCGAGGAGGGGGAAAAAAGGGGGAAGGGGGAGGGGGGGGGGGGCAAGAGCTATGATTGTTCGCCATTTTAGTTGCGGCCGACGAGATGGGGTGACTTTCGTGATTATTACCAAATACTATCACTACATTACAATTTTTAGCTAATAAGGCTGCTACTTATAGGTTATAAAATATGATGCCTCGAGTGCTGGAGGTCCCGGGTTTAAGCCCCGGTGAAGGGTGTGATTTTTTCCGTGTGGACTTTTACTAATTTCCGTTGGTCTCTGGGTAGTAAGATAGGACGCCCGTGTGTATTTTTGTGCACATAAAAAATCCCTTGGCAGTTGGAAATCGAAACAGAGTTGCCTAACGGCGCTGCCCGGGCAAAATTTTGAGTTCAAAATCTACCCAAATTATTCCAGTATCCTTGCCGGCTCTACGGGGATCGTGTACTGCGCTAAAATTCTTCAAACTCTGGCTTGAGTCAGAAGTAGAAGGGAGCACTCATGGGTTACTACCACTCTTGTGCTATGATGATGATGTGTGAGACAAGCGCGTTATTTCTGCAAAGAGATCCATTCAGTTCTTTTGTTTGGTTTTAATTACTGACATGCCGTGTTGTAGCGAGAGTATGTGGTAGCCGGTGCGGAAAATGTCCTGTCAGCCCCCCCCCCACCCCCCCCCCACACACACACTCATACACATAGGCATACACATGCACGCACATATATGCACACACAATTGTGTACACACATTTATATATTCAATACACATAGTTTTAGCACTTGTCACTCCCCCCCCCCCCCCCCCCGGTCCCGAGTGATTAAACCCGGCCACCCCGCGAATCCCACCCCTTCTTACGCCATTGCTGACATAGCTTATACTTCGGGCGACACATTGTCGCGTGCAGCGCCCTATTGGCTCAGCACCAGCGTGACACCAGAATGATACAGCAGCTACATAATAAGGCGTAAATGTCCACTTAGAAATTTCCGCGGACTGGCATTGATCCGCGGTTTACAGGTTGAAGAACACTGTTCTAGGCCATCATGTCATCATCAAGTGCCTTGCCACCTAGCGTTAATGCATCTTCACAGATCTCGATCTTTGGTACTCTGGATCAATTCCACTGATGATATTCCTCCATGAAACTGTCTTGAGCCATCCACCATCATGTCTCTTGGTCTGCCCCTGCCTTTGCTACCAGTGATCTTTCCAGTCTTCGCGATATTTTCCAGTGCTTCTTTTCTCATCACATGACCAAATAACTGTGTCTCCTTCCCATTGTTGTATATAATGTTCAATTTTTTTTTTTTAGCTATTTCCAGGCAATAGATGTTAGTTATTCTGACAGTCCAAGGTATTCGCAACCATTAAGACCAGTGGCTCTCTCAGTGGCTAAGAAGAAGTAAGGAAGAAGAAGAAGAAGAAGAAGAAGAGAAGAAGAGAAGAAGAATAAAGCAGAAGAAGCAGCAGCAGCAGCAGCAGCAGCAGCGCAGCAGCAGGAAGAAGAAGGAAGAAGAAGAAGAAGACGAAGAAGAAGAAAGAAGAAGAAGAAAGAAGACGAGAAGAAGAAGAAGAAGAAGAAGCAGAAGCA